>JADGIF010000268.1:0-12222 GCA_018985225.1 Amoeboradix gromovi
AAGAACTCTGAATGGCTACCATTATGTCGCAGTCTTGAAGGAAATGCCCTGGGCTTGCATTGGGGTCGTTTCGCAAACTTTGTCGCAAAACAGTTTTATCATGCAGGACACCGTTAAGACTTCTATGGTTCTGATGGGCTTATCTGGTATTTTGATTTATTTTTATTATAAGACTCCCTCCAAGTATAGCCGTCAAGTAATTGCTCAGTCTGATGCTATTAATTACCTTCCTGCCTTGTTAGCTCATGAGAATGCGCTGGTAAGAAGCAAAGCCCAGACCCTCCTTTTGGATGTTTCTCTTCCGTATATACCTGAATTATTGGAATCTCTCCAGATATCGAAAAACTCATACATCCTTGAAGCACTGCTTGTAATTTCTCAAAGTCCAACACATATTAATCATCTATTTGAGCAAAGCACCCTGGCGATTATGGTTGAATATTTATCAATTATACAATACTCTCAAAATACTGCAAACATCAATCTTTCACTAGAAATTATAAATAATCTTTTAGTTAATGAGGCGCTGTTGAATGAAGCTATAAAATGTAATTTTCTGTTAATCTTAACTAACTTATTGTCACATAACGGCTATGATACTCAATTGGTAGCTTTCCAAACTTTGTATATAATTTCTGATATACTTCCAATGCAGTTATACATCAACAATATACACGTTCATGTTATAAAACTTATATTGAATGGCACACTCCATGAAGAGCAACTGCAATTTGCAGTGCATGTCTTGTATTTAATATTTACACATTTAAACAACTCCAGTCATTTAGTCCCTTTCCTAGCTGATCTCAAACCAATCGTCACAATCATAATTGCAATAACTAGACACTCTGATGAGCAAACGACGATATTTAGCATCTCACTAATCCATGACTTTCTCTTGAAAGAAATTGCAATAACAGAAATTATTTCATCTCCAATATTGTTGCGCACGCTTCGTAAGTTGTTGATTCAAAACAATAAAGCTATCAAAACAATGGCTTGCAGGATTATCAAGATCATTATTATTCATTTTCCTGACTATAGAATAAAAATGATTGAAAATGGGATCTTAAAACCGATAATTAACTTGTTACAGCAATCTACACTGATAGAGCATGATTTTTTTATACTAGGTTTAATCAAAGAATTTTCTGAATTCAGCATTGCTCACTTATATCTGTTAAATATTGAGTTTCTTTCTAAACTAATTCAACTGCAATCTGCAGCAACGAGGGCCATCCATATGCTCTACATTCTTGATATTGTCAATGCAGTGGCTATTTTTGAAAACAGAGAATACTTTCCTAGCGAGTTGTTATGTAAAATATGTGTTAAAGCTGCTAGCCATGAAAATCCGAACATTCGCAAGAGTAGTCTTTCAGCACTACTCAAGCTTAGTATTCTTAGCGTGGACTGTTGCAAGTACGTACACCATGATTTGAATCAACTTCATGATTGTATAAACAGAAATGCGTTAGAGATCGCCAAAATTATGCAAATGGTACATGTCCATTACAGTTCCGAATACCTATTAAATACTTTGTTCTGTATGTCTGTTCATTCGCTAAGACAGCAAGTGCAACTCATGATAAATAGCAAGGAGACTAACTTCTCTATGATGCTTATTCATACAGAGTCAATTTTAATAATCCTCAAATCAACGGCAATCAGTTACGATAAAATCAGATCACTTGACAACATATTCGATCCACTAGATACTGCGCTAGCAATGCTTCAAGGCTGTATAATATTAAATTCAATAAATGAAGATGTTGACACATTGTTCATGTATTTCATAGAGATCATAATTAAATTAGGAATAGACAGCAAACAAGGATACGAATGCTGTATAACTATATTAAGTTTGCCTAAGCACACCGATGCAAAATCAAAACTATTGATATATTTGAAAGGTTGTAAATACACAGGACATGTGTCGTACTTTTATAAACAGCTTTTATCGTATGATTTTCTCAAGTACAGGATGGCCGTTATCTATGACAAAGTCGACTACTTGGACAGGCTCATACAAGAGAAAACAACCTACTTACAAAGAATACCATTTACCTTGATAATAAGTAATCAGAACACCTGGGGAATACAACATTGCCAATTTAATTTATCATGCCAGTCAGATTGCTACTATTATGAGGTTAGATTGATAACTACCGAGGTAACGCTTGGTTGGTGCATTAAAAAAGAGTTGTTGGAAAATGAGCCAGTTAAAAGCTATATGCATCAGGGTAAATGGAGGAAAAACGATGTGATAGGGTGCTGGATAGATTTGGACAACAACTGTATAGGATACAGTATAAATGGAAATGTTATTGACTATAAACACGAATGCATCAAGCATGATGAATATTATCCTACTATTTCATTATATAACTACCAGGCATGTGAGGTCCTACTAGGCAAACACTATAACTGCACGATTTATACAAGACACGCAAATATAGCAGATGCATTGACACCTTACAGTCCAATGAAGCATAACAGGTATATCACGAGACAACTTGAGGTAAAGAATTGGATGAAGCTGGATAAAACGGCAATATTAAACAATAGCTTTGGTATAGAGTGCATAGCACTAGATGCCATGTTTGTGGGGTTTAAAAATGATGAGGAATTGGTAGGACTGGGTATACTACAGGACTATGCAGTTTTGATAAGATGCGGGATCGAACATGAAAGCAAACTGATGGATACTATCATCAGGTATGAGCAGAAAGACACGAGAACAGACATTCAAATTATGCAAGTTTTACCAATCATGCATCGAGAAATGTATTACATAAGATGTTACTTAAATAATAAAGCAATCTACGTTATGGAGCACTTGATGTGTATTGGCGAGGTTCTTAGTGATGGGACACCATTTATTCAAGGAAACAAAATTCATATGCTATCATTTTGCTGATAGTAAATAGAATGCTGTGATTTAATTTTACAAGAAGCAAGCGGGTTCGCAAAAAGTAGGCCTTTTGAGCAATTCAGTAAAACTAACAGGATTTGAACTCCCTGTAACATATGGAGAGTTCACAACTACGTGAAGACGATAACAACCTAATATTTGACCCATTGCTAGGAGCCATGCAGCCACCACCGCCGCCTACTCAGATCCTATTTGAAAACGAAAATTTTGATGAAGATCTTTTTCCAAATCATTTCATCGATAACATTCAGGATGAAGAAGTAGAATTTGAACATGTGCTTAAAGACACTTTGAGATATGTAGCGGGTTTTAAAAAGGGCAGAAAAAGTGGAAAATTTACATCAGAAGGCCAAATATTAATGGGCAAGGCAAATTTATTATTTGCGAACAAGGACTACGATGAAGCTGTAATTAAGATAAAACATTGTATACAGTTTTGTCCTAATACTCAACAGCCATGGTACTTATTAGGTCTCATTTACCAGGAACTTGGAAATGAGTTGAAAGCTATGCAAACTTTTTTTATTGCGGCTCATTTCGATATGAAGAACACACAGCTGTGGCTAAGACTTGCTAACCTGAGCAAACAACAAAATAAATTAAAGGAAGCTGTTTATTGCACTACAAAAGCCATTCAAAGTAGTCCTAGTACTGATTTATATTTTATGAGATCAAGTCTGTTTTTACAAATTAACATGCCTTTCAAATGCGCCAAAGACTATTTGGAAATTGTTAAGCTTAATAAGCACTCTATTTCACTAATGATGGAAGCGGTTAATGTATTTCTAAGCAGAAGTAGATTTGACTTAATTTCGCAAATATTGTTGCATGTTTTTGAGGGGTTTAGACTACTCATTACAGATAAAATTGAGATCAAAAATGTACCTGCTGATAGGCCTTTTACTCCTCTTAACTATATTCATGTTGATCTGTTGTTTGAATCTCTGCTTTGTCAAAAGCTTTACAAGGAAGCGTTGATATCTACTAAGTCAGCAATACTCGTTTTATATCATTTCTTAAATAATGCACATGCTGAGTCAAACTTGCTAAAATCTGTGGAAGATGTAGATCCTCAAGATTTGCAGTTTAATGAGCAGCTATTAACCATGAAGCCAATTGCTGGAATGTCCAATCTAGACGCCGGCTGTCTTCCGCTTACATGGCGCACATATATTGGCATTTGTAGAAGTTTTATGCGACAGTTAGATGTTGCTAAATCTCATTTTGCTTATTTGTTCAGCTCTTTTAATCCCGCTAATACTTTATTGTATGATCAAATATTCTCGATCTTAATTGAGTGTCAATACTACACGACTTGTATCGAGTACATCGATCTCGTTATGAGTCAGGTAAATAATGATTTCAAATGGACACTATATTACCACAAGGCAGTATCATGTACGCAACTTCAAGACTTTGAATCAGCTTTGAATTACTTTTCTTTGATTATTCAGAATGAGGGTGATTATTGTAATGAATCTAGAATACAGATTGCTCAGTTACAAACTCAGTTAAACTTGAACCCACTTGAGGTATGGAGAGATGTAAAAACCACAATTCCCAACAATCTTAGAATTCATTTAAATTCCATTACTCTTGAGAATAGTAGACTTGACACTACTGAGCTGCAGTCGTACATGGATATTATAAAAAGCAAATGTAGAGTTCTACGGTCGGAGTTACTCAAATTGCAGGCGTCACAAGCATCGCACGAGAATTGCGAGTCGGGAGATATTTCGATTCAAATCAAATCTTTGGCTGTGGAATGCAGTGAAGCGTACTCGTCATGGTTTGAGTTGTTTTTGAAGACCACTGCTTTCTATTGTAAAGACAGATCCAAAAAGTTTGTCGGTATATTTAATGATAAGATGCATTATGCTGACATAGATAACTCACATTTGCATACTGACGGTGATTTGGACTTTATATATCTGAATTGCACGTTTAAGGAATGGTTTGCCATGATTCTAAATTTGATTAAGTCATTAGTACTTGCTGATAATGTCCTGGAAGCGATAAACGTGATCAAAAAGTGTATCAGCAGTAACTTGTTTGTCAATTTAAATAGGAAGTACTGCATGCTTATACTGCAATGCAGTTTATACAAAAGGTTACATATGTATGAAGAATCAATAGACTCTATAAGATTAATAATTAGCAATGAGCCATACAACATAAACACATATCATGTGTTTATGCAACTCATCCAGCATGATACAATAGGAATAAGCACAATTAGTAACTCAAACTGTACGCGATGTTTTAAACGGCATTTGAACAAGTTTGATTCAGTGGTAGAGGTTTCAAGCAACAATATAATTGATTGCAAAACTGCTACACTGATTATAAATGCATATACATTGATGAATTCAAGAAGTGTGCAGCCTTCAATAACATACCTGATGAGATGTGTTGTTATGAAGCCAGAGAATGCGTTATTAAACCTGCTGGTAGGCGTTAGTTGGATCACAAGGGGAATGAATAGATCAACAGAAGACAGACATTTAAACATAACTACGGGAATAGGCTACCTGCTGAAATATTATAAAATAGAGAAGCGAAGATACTACCAACAAGCGTGTTATAACATGGCAAGAGCGTTCCATCAGATAGGGTTATATGACCACGCCGTGGATTATTATTTAAAATGCATATGTAAAAATGTAGATGGTAGTTTTAAAAGAGCATTGAAGCAGACTACGGTTAATGAGCTGGACAAATTAGCAGCATACAACATGAGTTTGATCTTAAAGAGCAGCAGGAGTCTAGGATTAGCAAACGCGTTATTAAATCACATAATTAAGATCTAAAATTAAATAATTTATTTATTAGGTTTGTATCACTAATTAAAAGTGATGGCTTGCTAAAATCAAAAGTTCTAGGACCAAATTACAAAGCGAGTCCTCCTTTACAGTACTTTTTCGAAGTTTCAGTTTTCGGTGGTATAAATGAATAATGATACATATCCCCAACAAATCTTCCGCTGTAATATTGTCACTATGTAGTTCCAGACCACCGCTTTCAATGTATTTTATAATTCTCATACATAAAAATATCTGGGAAAACGTATTGAAATGTCTTTAACTCCTCGTTAAAAGTCCTGATCTCCGAGAGAATCGAGAATTTCCACAGAGCAACTAGCAATGCTAAATGCTCAGTTACAGTGCTTGCTCACACTTTCACTACCCTGAGGCGGGATTAAATGAGGATGCATATACTTGATGTATATGTTCCTTGCTGCCATATGGTCTCTATCTCCAAATGACAATTGGCACAAGTGTAGCTCTCCAAATTGGTATTCTCGAGAGTATCGCACCTCGTACATGTCTGAATAGTAATTGCTTCATTATATTCAACCATCGTCTTTCCTCTTTGTTTACACTTGAACTTCAAGCGTTCCTTGAATAAATTGTGCAGATATCTGTTTCCTGGTGTTGAAAGACATCTAATTGTTCCATGTTTGGATCAGTTCCTCGACGTTGATCAATTCATGCTCTACGTATTACTTATTTCTTTAGGTTTGACATATTCGGGATTACATCCATTGATTCCATTTACCATTTGTGAAAAGGAAGAATATCGAATATTTAAGCTATAGGAAGAGTCATGAAATTATATAAAAATGCATACAAATTCGCAATAAATGATTTATTCAAGAAAATAATCGAGCTGTCCGTTTTTGTTATGTGATGAGAATCTCGCAAACAGGAATCTTTTTTGAAGAGGTTGTGAACATACCAATGGACTCTTGACGGTATTGTAAATCTTATAAGAATATGTTTTCTGACAATGAAAGACATCGAATGTATCTTAAAGAAGAGCTTATTTAGTAGATATAGGTGCATTCTTTAGATTTCTCGTATTTTGGATCTCGTGGGCTGGACTGTTTGCAATTGACAAAAATAAGTAGAATCAAGGTTTTATGCAGTTAAGTAAGTCTAGAGAGAGATATAGGGGCACTAATGTAATCACTATGCATGGTTTATCCGATCGAAGTTGATGTCTGTATAATATAAGAATACTAGAACAACGAAATTCCGGGTTACAAAGTTAATTTAGCTATATCAGAATTTTGAAAGGAGTTTCCTATAGAATCTGAATGAGTGCAGTGTTTTGCACCATTGGTTTTTGGGCAACTAATTGGTACCACACAACTTTAATGTGCAAATACAGCCACACATCTGTTTACTACGGTTGCTATGTCATTGAAAAGGAAAAAGATTGGCGTGATAATCATGAATTGCAAACACGAAGACAATTGTCTCTGTTTTGTTGCTGCAACAGTCGATGGTACGAATAGAAAGGAAAATGGAAAGCAAAAAGAGATGTAGTAGTTTGCTAGAAGGTTGGCTCAGAGAATCATCTCACCAGACACCCTACGGTACGTGATTGAAGGCTAATTGCGATTTTGGATTGACAACAGAGTTTTTTGTGTGGAGTAACGATCTGCCGCAGAAGTAGAAAATGCCGCGCATAGCAATTTGAGCACACAATGAAAAGCCTCTGAGCAGAAAGAACTCTGAATGGCTACCATTATGTCGCAGTCTTGAAGGAAATGCCCTGGGCTTGCATTGGGGTCGTTTCGCAAATTATCTTGTAGATTTCAAATTTTGTGGCGGGTGCTTTTTACCAAGATTTGTAATATATGATCTTTCAAACCCTCCAGTTAACGCGTAAAAAAGGAATGGAAGCAAATGTGGTGGGTAACGTTGAGATAGAAGAGCACTTAACTGATTCTCAAGAGCTGTATGTACAAACGAAAAGCGACTCAACTACGAAAAAGTTGAGAAAATATATCTTTGGAGTGATTACTGAACCAAGCTACAATAAACTGGCTCTGGCAATTTCAAAGATTATGGCGGTTGTTATCATAGGATCAGTTCTGGAATTTGCCTTGGAAACGGTTGAAGCTTTAAGTCAAACCAGCCAGCAAAGGGTAATATTTGACTCTTTCAGCTTAGGTTTCAATATAATTTTCAGCTTGGACTACCTTCTAAAAATAATTTTTTTTCCGGATTTTAGTAAGCTACCAAAATATCTGGTAAAACCTTTTTGGCTGGTCGACCTAATTTCAATTTTCCCATTTTATTTCGAGCTTATTGTGTCTGCAACTGGTCAGACATCAAGTATAGCTGTCTTGCGCATTGTAAGAATAGTGCGCATATTCAGAATATTTCGATTGCTTAAAGCTAGCAGAAACTTTGAGGAAGTGAAACTGTTAGGTTTAGCACTAAAAGAATCACAGGAGGCAATAGTATTGTTACTGTTTCTTCTAAGCAACCTCATTGTCTTCTTTGCTTCAGTTATCTTCTATTGTGAACAAGGCATAAGTGAGTTTAACTCGGTCGATGGTATGTGGTACTATGTTGAGGGCATGAATACAGGGAATGTTTCTAATTTCCAAAGCATTCCGCATACAATGTGGTATCTCGTTGTAACAATGACTACTGTTGGTTATGGTGATATGTACTTGTAACTGATTTAGGTTTCCCTATTCAGGACTCAGCAAAGCAATTGCTGCCGTCTCTATGATTGTTGGGATACTGATGATAGCGTTTCCAATCATAATTCTAAGCATAAATTTTGGGAACGTTTACAACAATTATCGCGTGCGAAAAGCAGCCAGTATTGTACGCAAAATCAAAAAAAGTGATAGACCCAAATCAATTGCACCCAGCATTAAATTAAGCAAAGATTTTGATGCATTGATTGCGATAATCAGTCAAGAACTACTTATGAGTTCTAATAAGCTCGATGACATCTCTTCAAAAATGGGCAGCTTTATTGAAATTAACAGTGACCTGGAACATCGCCTTCTGGCACTTCAGGGCAAATCTGCGCACAACATAACCGCTACCGTCTTAGATTTTAATTGAGTAAATCAGATATTGCAATTTCGTTAAATAGATCTTTTCAATAGTTCTTTTTAAAATTATTTATTTTAATAAAAGAGGACATTCTTTCTTTTCAGCTATCATATGCTCCAGATCACCTTTGCCAGAGTATAACAGATTCAAAAATAATCTGGAGATTCAGAACACATTTTGCTAGAAAATCTATCCGATGCTTATCTCCACATGAAAGAGATTTATCTACTGTTAGCAAGCCATATTTCCACATCTTCCTCAAAAATAATGATCTTCAATGAGGGCCTCATATAATAGAAAAAAGAAGATATTAAACTATAAGGTATCACTTCGTTAATGGACTTCCATGCATAAAATTCCTCTAGAAATTTACAGTGGCTACTTTAGGAGAAATTAACAATATTTAGATAATTGAAACAATTGGGACATCAAATATAAAAACTAGACTAACTCTATGAGACAGCTTGAATCGTTATATTAAGTGTGTGTTAACCGATAGTAAATTAAATTAAATTAATCTTATTGGTTGCACCTTTGCTTAGGCACTCAGAGACCTTATTTGAAAGAGATAGTGGGTCATCTTGTTATATTTTAAAGAGAGGAATGTCATTAATGAAAGAAAATTGGTTTGAAAGAAGGACTTTTATTAATAATAGTATTTGCTCCTTATGGAGCACCTACTTTAAAGACGACTTGGTCTAGTTTTTATATTTGGTGTCCCAAATGCATCCATTTTCGATGCCGCTTCAAGTTAGTGAAAACATATGTGACAGAGCGGTTGGCTTTTGAAGTTTGTATTTGGAATTCTTGATTCCCCGGAAACCACAAAATTAAGTTGGGAGACCGGTAACTAAGTAATAATCTTGTATTCCAAACACAATGCAAAGTTGGAGTAGATATCTACTAAACAGAGAGTAAATATTATTAAATAACCCATTTATCGAGAATGCGTCTATTTTTTATATAAATACTCTTCTTTCTATATGCTTCGAATCTGGAATAATGAGATAGTGTCGTTATTAATGAATGACAAGTAGTTTTAAACCTTGCAATCCTCAGTATTTAAGAACTAAAAATAACTAGTAGACACAGTATACACTCATCGACATTAAGAAACTGGTTCAATAATAAGAAAATTAGATGTCTTTCAACAATGTCACATTAAGCATTCAAAGAACGCTTGAGATTCAAGTGTAAAGACAGAAGATAGCTGAATTATTGAGGCATTTACTAGTCATACATGTACAAGGCGTGGTACTATAAAGAAAACTGAATTTGGAGAATTGTACGTATAAAGATGTCTTATAAGTTGATAGAGATCATAGCAAGGATAATATGCATCAAATATGGGTATCTAATTCAATCCTGATTCAGTGTACTGAAAGCGTGAACAATCGCTGTAACGGGTTTACTATCATTGCTAGTTTCTCTGTGGAAATTCACGGAAATCGGGACTTTTAACGAGTAGCTATGTCTATTCAATATCTAATTACTAGACAAATTGGGCTACAATTTGAAGAATCTAACAGAAGAGAGATTGTAGACGGAAAAGACTCATCATTCACAATGCCATTGATACAGCACTGTCATATTTTGCATACTGTCTGGGATCACACTACTGGGAATGAAGCTTTCAGTATAGCGTTTTTGAAGGATGTTCATTTAAATTTGATGTCAGGCACAAATCAAAAGTACAAGGTTATTCGGGCTCATGTAGGAGCAGGGAATCATCAACTTATGGATCCTTGTGTTATGCTTTGGAATATCACACATTCGATCAAGAGAATAAACTCGGTTTCCTCTCTGGATCAAATAATGATAAACTTGAGAGAATATTTCTTGATTCATCCGTTTGTAAACGAAAATGGAAGGATTGATCGACTAGTACCCGACTAGTACTCGACAGGTAGTCAGCTGGCAGTCTACTAGATGCTTTGACGATTAAATATTTGTAAATATCCTATTCCATTGATTTCACAACAAGAGACCATTATATTCATAGTGTAAGTAATTAAGCATCGTACCGCATCCTTGCTGCTCACTTCAATTGGAAAAGTGTTGGGACATGCCCTGCATTCCAAACAAATTGTGCTAATTCAGCCGACTTTGTAATACTTCAACTTTCTGAACACTTAAATACAGAGCCGCCATGTTCTAAATTTGTTTCTGCTCCTGATCTCTAAAATTTCGAAGCCGCTCTTTGACTATTTGACACCGGCTTAGTAAGTGCAGAGGTAGATGGAAAACATATTTGCAGTGACCAAAAACTCAAAATCGGAAGGATCACAAACAGCTGGAATCAAGCACTCATGCTGGATTGATTTTATGAGACCCTGGCATGATGCGATTGTTATCAACATACTCGTGTTACTTCAATGAATGTACTTCCAACATCTATCTCTAATCTAGCAGGTAGGATAAGATTATTTCATAACTGGAGCTTTTATATATTATTCTCGGACATTACAGGCTGCACAAATAGTACCACATTTCCAAATCAAGACACCTCTGATAACCGGGCTGTGCAACTTTGCAACAAAGGGCCTTTGGTTGTCATGGGAATCTCTATTCTTATCATGAATGGTTGAAGGATAGAGAGCCCGGCCAGTATAAACGCAAACTGTTTGACTATAAAGGTCAGATGTGATTATTCTCAAATATCATCAATCATACAGAAATGATTGAAATCATTTGTAGATCACAAGAGTATCGTAGAATTGCAGTGCAAAGTTTAAAACACAGGGCAAGCAAAGCGTTGTATCAGCCATGTGTTTGCAGCTGAGTGGAATGGAATCCCTGGACTAGATTGGTGCCGCTAAACTTGGTCAACTGAATAGATGATAAGCAATGTATATTCAAAAAGATTTCCATGCTGCCATAGCAACGGCTGGATAATCCTGCATAAATTTCTGCTATTTAGCAATTTCAAGATTGGGTCTAGTTTTCAAGCTAATATTCCAATCCAATGAAAACGTGTCAAAGTTGCTTGCATTTCTAATTCCTGCAATATAAAGAGGACGTTAATGTATCAATACAAATGATGTTTGCTGCTTTTGCATATGCTGACTGCCAAGATTGACCGGCTGGAAGTTAAATCAAATGTCCATATCATCAAGCACTATTTGCGGAATTGATCACTCCAACGTATTGAATTGTGCCCGAATTGATGGCACGGCATACACGAAAAAATCGGGTAGTTTCAAGACAATCTCTATTACGGACAAAGGCAAGTCGGTACGAGCCTGTGGAGTTAGGCAAGATGATACGATTACATGCACATGGGATATTTCACCTGGTGCACCTAAATGGCTTCCAGTTGCTGTCCTAGAGAACACGACTCCAACTGCAATCGATATCTATACGGATAAGGAAACGGATGTGGATTCGTTTTGCTATGTCACATCTGATGGGCGCATTATT
>JADGIF010000269.1:0-12205 GCA_018985225.1 Amoeboradix gromovi
ATGTTCTGATATTTAACAAGCCTCTGAAATTATGTAACTCAAGTCGCTTTATTAAGGAAACGCTGCAACCGAAAGATCCAAATTTTTAAGGACTGCAACAACGTGATCACTGTCTAGGGCAAAATTACTTACCTCTTTGCTCTTGGTAACCCATTTCCCATTCTCTAAGCACACCATCAAATAAAAATTATTTTTATCTGTACCACACATTATACCATTGCTGATTTTAATGTTGGACACAGGTGCATCCAGTATCTTCCAATCAGGACTATCAGCATTAAAGTTATATGTAATTTTTATTTGAAAAACCTGGAGTATGATTTGGGTAATTTGCATCATAAATTTCACGTGTACAAAGAACCTTTTGCTACTGGGAATCGTCATTTAATGCCATCTAGATTTAAGAAGACACGAAAGCTTAGAGGTAATGTGTCTCATGGACATGGTAGAGTTGGTAAACATCGTAAGCATCCTGGAGGAAGAGGTTTAGCTGGTGGTCAACATCATCACAGAATCCACATGGATAAATATCATCCTGGTTATTTCGGTAAGGTGGGAATGAGATATTTCCATTTAAACAAGAACAAGTACTGGGAACCTACTCTTAACTTGGAGAAATTAATTGCACTTATTCCTACTGAATTGCAAAGCAAAACACCTGTTGTTGATGTTCTTAAACTAGGTTACGGCAAAGTTCTTGGTAAGTGCAGAAAGGTTCCCTTTCCAATTATTATAAAGACTAGATCTATCTCTGCTGACGCTGAAAAGAAGATTAAAGAAGCTGGTGGTGCAGTCCAATTAATTGAATAAACAATAAATAACTTCTTTTATATGTATTGTTTAAGTAATGCATCCTTTTATATTTTAAGCTTAAGCTTCTACAACGTAACAATAAAACAAGTGCCTGATGAAAGGTAGGGTTGAATGGGGAAAACAGAGGTGGAATCAATTAAAGTATTTATTTGATTTAGATATAACCGCGTTGCTGAAATGTAGAGTAGGGACTTCCCGGTCTTGATTTTTCAGGAGACATATCAACTATGGACTCAGTGCCATTCACTAGTACATCCCTTTCTTGATAAAAGTAGTTATTCATCTGCTCCTCTATAATCTCGATAGCAGTGATCTTTGAAGCCAGTGGATAGAGTAACTTGTATTCCTCGACAGACAAGAAGTGAGACAGGTGATGTTTCTCAAGATGGTTGTAGTAATCAAATAACCTTTTAAAAGACAAATGGCATGTATCGCAATAGAGAGGAGAAATAGGGTTGGTATTTGAACTTTTCAACATCTTTTGCTTTTTCCGAACATGAGCTTGTAGGTGGTATGAAAAGTTATTGCGATGCGAAAATGTTTTGTGGCATTCTTTGCAAATAAAATTGTAGACTTTGAGGTGAAAGCTTTTGATGTGCCTGTTCAGCGATGATTTTTGAACATATGTTTTGTCGCAATCGTCATACGGACATTCAAGCGGAACTCTAAAATGAAAGTTAATATGTAAAACTATCTCATTTGTGAGCTCGTTACAAAGCGGACATCTGCCATGGGTCTCTTCCACTTTCGCATGACGCAGTAAATGATTTTTTAAATCTTCCCCTGTGTAATCACAAATTAAACAATGAAAGTGAGAACGCTGATGTCCCACAAACTGAGGATGCGAATAACAGTTCAAACTACATGTTGCGCACTTTTTAAGAAATCTTTCAATTTTCTTGGTTGACATGATGAAACAAAAAATAATTAGATAATTTAAATTCCAAAAAACTAGTGCATTGATTTCAGCTGACATAAATTTATTCATGTTGTACACATTAAGGATGGTGTGATGCCGAATACCAACCAATTGAAGCTACTGCAGACCACATAGTGGCAATCGCTGTAGCTAGCTTCCAATTTTGAAGCGTCTCAAAATAATTGTTGTAGAATCCATAGCTGCTATAGCCGCAATTGTTGAAGCACTGAGGCAATCCGAATATTGTCAATAATGTAAGTAACTGCATGTATCGCCCTATCCCCTTTAGTTGCTTGCTACACAATTGTAAGACAGAATCAGAATATTCTTGCGAAGCAAGAAAAACGTTAAAAATCTGGAAGAGAAGCAATGAATAAATGTTTATTAATGCTTATTATTGTTTCGCTGCTTTTCGTGCCGCTCGTGCCGCTCTACTATTTGCTGCCCATCTGAAAGCGCCATAAGCGGTCGCCAAACCTAATCCTAAGCTAGAAATCAATCCAAACATTTTCCAATTTTCTGCTCTCTGATACTCTGCAGCTGCAGCTTGCTGATTAGCGGGCGGTGCAGCTACCATCATTCCAGGACTTCCGAACTGCGGATACATTGGTATAGCTGTTACTATGTGTATGAAGTGCATTCCTCAATTAGCTCTTGTATTCTTAAGTATCTTACGTTTATTCTGGAGATAGAACTGATTGGTGTGATTAATTGTGTTTTGTTGTACAATGTTTCATATTTTGTTACAAGAATTTATTTGTATCGATTGTGATTGATTAATCATTTGCTATTTACATAAGCTCTACCTCTCCAGTAAAATCTCTTTCTAGACTCTTTTTGCTTCATATTCAATCGATAATGTTTCTTTTCTTCGATTGCAAATGTTCCAGCCCCGATCCAAAATGTATCAACTCTAAAGAATAACCAATAGATACAGAAAACATGCTTCAACATGGAAAATACGATGTTTGTCTTCTTCTGTAATTTTGAGAGAAAATTTGGCGAAGAATTGTGCCACTGGAAGACTTTTAAGGAGACAATTTTGATTTATCAGCTTCTGCAAAGTGTTTTCTTACAAAATTGACAAGTAGTAGTCATAAAACATTTGCGAAACTCTAAAGAAGCCAATACAGAAACTTACACATGGGCAGACTGTGTTTTGGAAGCAGATAGGCACCATATAGTAGCAAGAACATACTTATATGAATTCTTATTGAGTCATATCTCAGTGTATCAGCGGTGTGGCTATGAGCTTTGTCACTTTCTCCTCAAATTCTTGAATTTTAGTGAGAGAAGTAATTCTAGAGATTGAAGCATTAATCATTGTTTATTCTCTTTTGCAAACTCTTCCCATGATTTCAATACCAGTTCTTTCCCCATCACTTCTTTGTATAATCGCAATACGTCTATGCACACCGTTTCAAAATGCGATGTGGCGTCAAAACTGTTGCTGATGAACAGTCCTTCAGGTTTTGCCGCACCTTTTAGATATGCTGGTTCTAACACATCATTTACAAATATAAATTTTTGGTGGATAGGTCCTAAAAGTCGCAACCCCAATTCTATTTCTTCTTCAGGTGTCTTTCCCTTGTCGTCTAAGACTGAGGAAACAATTGCTATGCTATAGCCTTCTTTAGCTACGTTGTGATTAGATCCTACCATGCATATATAGCTACATTATTTGAAATTACATGTCGTTCTTTCTGTTCACTTGATTTTGAGGTAAAATGATTTGGCAAGAATCACTATTTTCTGTGTCCGGAATGACATGGTTCAGAAAACAAATAGCTCTGACGACTTTGCCAACTGTTTGTACATGCTCTGGAAAGTATCCTGGATCACTAATTACCAAATTACACTGCACAAGTCCTTCTTTAGTCTGCACCGAAGTAACTTTGTTTTCCGTAAAATTAACACTTGTAGGAGTATCTAGCATAAACAGGCCACCATATGTTGCAGACCTACGCGCAAAAGATTGTGGTAATTCACCTAGGCCATAAAGTGGGTAAACATACGGAGATTTGCCGAACCTTAACAAGGAAGTCATATACAGCTGTATACGCTCTATGCAGTCCCATGCAGGAAGAGTCAAATAAGATTCATCTAGGTACAGCGCCATGGCATGTCCGATAAAATCCCGGGTACCAGGTTCCAGGCCAAACTGATCAAACATAAGTTTGACATTCATTTGAAATATGTGAAGACCCTGCCACGTACCTTGTTGCTTCTCATCAACAGCTTGAACAAACTCAAAAAACTTTTTAGCTCTACGTTTTTCAAAAAACCCCATCAAATTGGAATTTAAGGCCTCCATTGCTGTAACTGGGACTTTGTTAACTTTGCCGTCTCTTAACACAAAGCTTCCAGCTATTTGTCTGAATTGCATATAGTCATTGACTTTGGTGTGCATAAGCATACGAACAAGCTTGCCATTTGCCATCATTAATTTAGGAATCAAATCTATGTTCCAGTCTCTGTCTTTGCCCAAATTTGGATCCTGAGCTACTGCAGTGTTGAAGCTATTGTTAAATTTAAGAAATTCTCCCAACGGTAAACTAGCACTGTTTCCACCATAATAGCTATTTTTATCCAAATGTAGTACTTTCTTACCTTCCACGCTTAGTAAACCACTTAATATGCAGTTTGTTAAAGAAGTTCCTAGCAAAACTACGTCAAAGGTTTGATCTTTCAAATCTTCAGACATATGTGTTTCAAATGGCTTTATTGAGAAACACAAAATTTTAAGTACAAAGCCAATGGATACAAAAACAAGATTCTAAAATTGTTTCTTCAAATGCATGTTTTTTGCAAAAATAGTTTTCTGGTGACTAGATGTAAACTATATTGTGGAAAATGTATACCAATTAATTTATTGTTTGCTACTTGGGGAGGAATTCGATTCTGCTTTAAAGGCATATTGCAAGTGGTTGCCGTCCTCGTCCAAAATCTCACGGCAAATGTAAGCCTTTAACTAATTCAAGGCTCCATACAGAGTTAGTGCAAGCGTGGTGATAATTAACTTCCGCAGTATTCCTATTTTCAAATAAGATATTGGTACTTTGATTGGTGCTGAACTCACATGATTCACTGTTATTCCAATCAAGTGACTGTAGGAAAACGTCTATGTGACGACGTTTGTTTAGAAATTTGGCGATTTTTATTAATAAAAGTCAGAGGGGCCCAAATATGAAAAATCAGAAAAAATGCACCCTCCATTACAGATTCAGATTGCACCACATTTTAACAACCAGCAGCAATCTAGTCAGTCCCTAAATTCTCTTGCAAATTCCCACAGTCAACAGCTATCACAAAGTAGTCAGCAGCAATCCCCACTTCAGCACTCTCAACAGCAACAAAAGATGTATTATGTGGATCCATTAGATGAGCTATTTCAATATCAGCAGTCTCCATCTGTGAACAACTCTCCTTTGACTAGTCCTTGCGATGGTTATTTTCCTCCGGAATCCCCAATTTATTCACCATCATACTACCAGCTGCACCCGCCATCTATGAATCATCGAAGACATTCTTCCCATGAGCTTTTTGAGCAACAAAAGGAAACTAGGGCCGCTAGCGCTCGCAATCGTCGAAAACAGCTTAGCGATAGTTTCGAAAAATTAAGGATGGTACTGCAGCCTTTGTGCGGCCACATACAGAGCCGACAACAGCTGCTGGAATCCGCGATTCAAGTCATCGAAGAGTACCAGTCGTTGCAACAGAGCCACGTCAAACAAAATGTACAATAAATTATGTCGATTATTCTACATAGTTCTTGATTGTTTGGTTTTTGAAGTGCTCAAATCAAATAGTATGGCTAGGATCAATAAAGCTAAACAAATTTTTTGAGGTCGAAATAATGCTGTCAATGGAGCTCTAATCCGTTATTTTCATTTAGCACATTTCCATTATTTTTGTTCAGCACATTTTAAGCATGTTGTTCATAAAATTAAAAAATTTAACTTGACCTCTTCATTGAAGTGGCTTGATGTCTTCTAGTCAAAGTCAGCAACCATCACTACAGACTTCCCAACAGCCTTCACAGTCCATGGATGGTCCAACGCGTCCAGACTTGATATACTCCAGAAATGACATGAGTAGCATGTTCCAAAAAGAAGCTACAAAGTCGAAAATGAGACCCATGTCACTGACATTTTATGATAAAACATTTGAGCAGGATTATCAGCATTATTTCCTGGACAAGCATCTATGGAAATGGAGATTAAGTATGGTGTTTGTGGCTATAGTATCATGTTTTTTAGCTCTTTATAGTATGGTCAAAACACCAATGGACAGTGATCATTATATAGATAAGTATGAAAAATATCAGCCTAGTGATGAGAGCGCGCTTCGTAATTACATAAAAACCAGTTGTCCATCTGGTATGTACTGCATAGAATGTCCGTATGACTCAGGGTGTACCACATTTTATAGCTCCAGTGTTGAGTTGGTTATATTTCTTTTTGGTTGCTGGCTACCACTGGCTATAACTTTTGCTCTGAGCTATTACTTGGACAGAAAAACTTTAGCCAAATACGTACACATGATGAGCGCAATACTGATTACTAATGGTCTGGTAATAACTGTATTAGTAAGATTCTTCGTTTTAGAACCAAAAACTCCGTATTACATTATAACGCTAATATGTGCGGCTGTAGTGTTTCCTGCGCATGTGTTTTTAAAATTAAGATTTATTTATACTTTTCAATCAATGGTTGTACTCAATACTTGCTTTATTGGGTTTGCTGTAGCTTCATTCTTACAATATCCATTAATAACTAATGATGAGTACAGTGAACCTCAGTATGGGGCGCTTTTTATCAGCGTTTTTTCATTATTCGCAATATCCGTGGAAGTCTGTTTCAGTGCCTACGAGAATGAATATTTTACCAGATCTCAGTTTTTTCATGCTCTTCAACTACAGAGAACTAACAAAAAGCTATATCAACAGCTAAAGAATCTTCAACGCAAATTCGGAGATAATGCAGCTACTCTGAATACGCCGTTGGAAAAAGCATTATTAATGATGCAGAGTGTTTTGGCGGACCCAAGTCTAAGCGGGACACAAATGAATACTCTCTCCCAGGCTCTGCAGTTGTTGCAAACAAGTAACCTACTTAGCCCTGAACTAGAAACCAACAAACTAATGGACAATGAACAAGAAGCGTGGCTTTATTCTTTGATCTCCAAGAGAAAGAAAGACTCTAATGCTAGCTCTGCAATGCTACAAACAAGGCGCAAATCAGTGCCTCCAAAAAATCCTACTATAGTTGAAAATCAATTCAAAGTTGAGACTAGAGCTAATACTGGAGTGCATGTTAGTTTGAAGCTAAACAAAGAAACTCTATCTTATCAAGATATTCTATTTGATTACAACTTCCCAATGTTCGAGTTTGCGAAAATGACAGGAGGACCACTAGCTCATGTAGTTTACTTTTTATTCACAAAATTTGATTTCTTTAGGAAACTAAATATAAGCGAAGATAAATGTGTTAACTACTTCTCGGCGGTGGAAAATGGCTACCATAACAATCCTTATCATAGTTCGACTCATGCTGCTGATGTAGTTCAGACGCTATCATATTTCATGACACTACCTAACACAACAAAGTTTTTCAGAGACATAGATATGATGGCCTGCATCTTTGCTGCGGCAGTCCATGATTTGGATCATCCAGGGAGAACAAACATGTTTTTGATAAATACACAAGATCAAAGAGCTCTTTTGTATAATGATAAAGCTGTACTTGAGAACCACCACGTCTCTACAGCATTTAGACTGTTAAAACAGGAAGATTCTAATTTTTTAATAAATTTTACAAAGCAGGAAATGAAGCAGTTTAGGGAGCTGGTAGTAGAAATGGTCCTTGCAACAGATATGGTACAGCATATGCAACTGCTGACTTTCTTTAAAAACAGAATAAACTCTGAAAAAGAACTAGATCCAGAGGTAAGAGAAGATGTTCTGCTGCTATCTAGGATAATGATAAAAATAGCCGATATATCTAACGCCACGAAGCAGTTCAATATATATGAAAAATGGTATAAACTGGTTTTAGAGGAATGGATGACCCAAGGAGATGAAGAAAAAGAATTGGGTCTGGATATGTCACCATACATGGTAAAAAATACTTATATAGGATAGAGAAAAACTAAATGTTGTCGGATCTCAGCTAGGATTTATAGATTTTATAGTAAACCCATTGTTCCAGGCGTTCCACGCCTTTTGTCCAATACCTTTTGTTCTCGATCAACTAGAACAAAACCGACAATATTGGGAGAATCGGAAAGCTCAGAACGCATTAGCCACACAAGTAATAGCAACATAATACCATAATAAATCATTTATTTTTAACATCAGCGTCCTCATTGAAAGTCCTGGTTTAGAAGAAAGTCGGGAACAACCGCAAAGTAAATGACAAAGAAAATCACTGATTTGAATGTTTGCTCACACTTCTGCTATTCTGAGGTGGGACTAAATCAAGATGCATGTAAGCATATATTCTTTGTTGTCTTATGGCCTCTATATAGTTTCAAATAACATATTGTGCATCGCTTTGTACCCAAGCTGCTTTCTTCGAGTGTTCTAATAACAGTGAACGCTTTAGTAGTAAGTAGTTCATGGCACTCACAAATTCCTTTCTTTTTTCTTTGGATGATAATTTCATTTTTAGACAATCTCTGAATGCAAAATCATTTATTCAGTAAGGTCATCTTTTCAGAATTAAAACATTCTGGTTGCAGTGATTCGGAGACATTTGTAATAAATGAGAAGAGCTGAATATCGAGCAATTATTTAATTACAACATTATTGTAACTAGGGCTATAGGAGCAAAACAATTCCAATAATCGCGATAATGGGTTATGTTAACATATACTAAACCAGTGTATTACATGTTTAAATAACAAACTCGTATTCAAATAAAATATTTATTAAAATTCATATAGTTTGTCCGTCTTTTGGGGAGCCAAGTCAATCGATGAGTCACCAATGGGAGGGAAATCAACAAGACCAGACGGCTCTCCACCATCAGAACGATCGGTATTCAATTTCAACAACTCCTTTGGATCTTTAGTTCTAAGGCCACTTAAATCGTCAGGTGTCTTGGGCATTTCATCATCGGCACCGTTTAAATCGGCACTTCCGCTACTATTGGGTTTCGCGCTTCTTCCTAATTTGTCAATTTTCTCTGATAGCGTACTCGGATCAAACTCGAGGCTACTGAATAAAGAGAACACTGCATCCGGAGAAAAAAATCCAATTTCTTTGTTAGACGATTTCAACTGTGTTGCCAAAACTGTCAGGAACCGCGCCATTGCAGAGCTCTCTCCAAAAACTTTACCAGATCTTTCGAGCAACTTACCAATTTCAACTTCGGATATTGAACTGTTCAACTGCTTAACCCAATCAAACGATTTTGAAGCTATTAATTTGGAATTGACTATCTCTGCAATTTGGAATGCCACCGTGTCGTGGCTAGCAGCTTTTCCGGATTCTTCTGAGCAAGTTGCTTTGTGAAGAGAACGAGAGTACAAGATGCTAGAAACTATAGCCTGTGCTCTCTGCCCATTTCCAGAACTCAAACTCTTTGAGCTTGTAATACAAGACTTTGGTAAATTTGGCTTCGCAAGTCCTTCAAAGCTAGCTTGAAATGCAGACTCACAGCTGACACTGCAATGAGTCTTGCATTCAGTTGCAATTTTCTCCAACTGCGTTCTCAAGTAGCTACTGCAACTCGCTGAATCCACAAATCCATTTGAAAAAAATGCGTCATACGAATAAACGGACAAAATCAACATGAGCCAAATAGGGGGTCCCGCCTTTTGTGTCATTGAATTCGTTTTGTGCACATGTGTAATTGTGTCATTGTTTCACAAGATTTAAAAACCAAAAGTTAATTTATTTTGAAATCAAATACTGAGCTATCATCCATTCTTTCCCTTCTTTGTAGCCATATGTTTCCGAAATAGTTAAGAAGTATATGCGCCATCTGTTATAAGTTGCAATTGCACTTTGAACATCTCCTGATTCTTTCTCCAAAATGCGAATGATCTCTTTTTTGTTGCAGTCAAAGTTAATTAACCATCTTCTAGCTGTTTCCTGATAATGCTTGCCATTTATTAACCATTTCTCAACTACATTTACCTCATTAATCATATCTGGTATATCCGAGCTAATTGTCAACGATCCTGCACTGAAATGGCGCTCAACAAAAGACTTATTTTCGTTCATACTTGGGACTTTTATATGGCAGCTATCTTGCACAAACAAGTATCCATCTCCGTAATTCGATTCGTCATTTAAAAATAGCATCAATTGTGCCAAAACATGATTCCAGTTGAGTGTGTACCTCAAAATATCAATTGCCATAATTCTATCAAACTTTTTCTCGAATCCGACGCCGTATGTCTTCATCACTTCATGAAATGACGCTGTGACACAAACGATGTTATCAATTCCCAGAAGCTTCATTTTCTCATGTATCCACTTCTCCTGTCGCGGAACCTCTGTAATGGCAGTAATTCTTGAATTAGGATACTTTTGAGCAACATATAACGAGAATGAACCGTATCCTGCACTTAGATCCAATATTGCCATTCCATCTTCAATTCCAGCTCTATCGCAAAAGAGCTCCATCATGTTCTCTTCAGCAGTAGACAAGTCAATGCTGGTGTCTAACCTAGTTGAATCCAAACAGGAATCCCAGGTATCATTGAAATAGCAGCAACTGAATTTAAACCAATCCCCTAAACATAGCTCAAAGAAATAAGGGGAGTAAGTTAATGGGAAAATAGAAGGCTGGGGAGATGAATAAACGGATTCGCTTTTCAATTTTTTTAAAAACTCTTTTTTTGAATCCAATTCCTCTTCTGGAGTTTGAATTTGCATATCTTGATTAAATTTTAACAGGATACGAATGAATGAATCAGTGTACAATCCATTATCTATCGCAAAGTCTTCTATTGTAGATCGGTACTTATCAAATGCATTTAGAACCGATTTCTTGATAAAGGAAATCATAAGTTTTAAAAATTGCGCCTCATAAAACCTGTCAAAAATGCTGTAAAACAACAAAAATTTATTGCGATATTAACAATGCTAAGTCCTCATTCAAAGTTACATCTAGATTCATGTCGTCATCATATGGAACGTATTCAAATGGTTTTGGTTTAGAATCAGATAATTTTAGCAACACGTAATCGATAGCAGTGTTTAGTTTGGGTGTTGCAACACTAGTCAACACATATTCTATTTCCAGTTTCTGACAAAGATTTCTAACTTCACTTTCTTGAACAATGTTATGTAAAGTTAGTAGACAAGCCGCTATTGCCGCTTCGGTGCCAAATTCAAGTACATCCATGATCAAGTTTATGGTAACTACAGGTTTAAGGACTAGATAGTTGGATTTCTCACTCAGATTTAGCAGTAGCAGAGCAAGTCCTTCTACATCTTCATTTTCTTGAGTATAAAACTTGAAATGATCGAGAATGTTTCTAGTGGCCATATCTTGAGCAAATTGGGAATTCAATGAGAGGTACGATAGAGCTTTCAAGGATATCCTCTTAGTATAAGGCTTGGAAGTGAACAAACTGGTTAATGACTCTAACACAAGCGTTGGTTCAAGCTTATGACGAACACCTGCATATCGGCTGATGGCCAGTAGAATTTTTGCATCTGTGGGAGACCATTTATGACTAGCGAGTAAATATTCTGAAATTTCAAATGCAGAATGGTCATCTAATTTATTCTTTCTGCACAAGTCAAGTACCTGCTTTAGTTGTATTACCACAGGCTGAGGAATACTACTTTCAAATGTTTTATTTTCAACAGACTTTGCGCTATCAGGATGAGGTTTTAGTTCTACAACAGATTGAACCCTTGTGGAAACTACAGAGTGATTTTGCTTCATTTGAGACTGTATGTCCTGCAGCAAGGATATTGCCAGCTTAACTTCAGATCCTGTAGCTTTCATATCGGATCCAGCAACTAACATCTTACTCATGTTCATTAAGTTGTCAATATCCCCTCTAGCTTTTTTATATTTGATATACAATGGTTCAGTGGAAAGCGATTTTCCGCTTTCCTTTTGAAGAAGTTCTAGAGTGTTGACATATTTGTTCTTCTTCAAAAAAATAAAGACATCTTCTAGTTGAATACTCATGTTTCGAAAATGCAAGACTGCAGTTGATTTAGAATTTATACCAATTAAATGGGTTTTATGATTACTATGGTCCTTCTTTCTATAATTTTTAATCTAATAAGAACGGTACATTCTGTTTATGCCATCTGACCCACAATATCTCAAATTTACAGAAACTAAGAGATATATACATCCCTATTCAATCCCGCTTCAGACTAGTGGGAGCGCGAACAAGCGCTGTAGCGGAATGACTGGCTCTTTCAGTCACTCTGCGGGTTTTCTCGCAAACCAGGATTATTTATGACAAGGCTACAGAGAGTTTGTAGCACCCTGG
>JADGIF010000270.1:0-12196 GCA_018985225.1 Amoeboradix gromovi
ATGATAGCATTTCCTCCGTATGGAGCACCTCCTTTAAAAACGAGTTAGTCTAGTTTTTATATTTGGTGTCCCATATTGACTATGAAAAAGAATATTGAAATCTCGGAAACAAATGCTGTTTCCTTAACTACATTCGAACAAACGCTTCATGTTTTTTCAGCTTATATTAAATGATTGCCTTTCGAGGTTCAAATATTCGAGACTAATAAACATCGTTTCATATATATCTCCTGGCTAGATACATTGCCCGTTTTCTCAAAGTTCGTCTCACATATTACCCCGTGTATTTCCATTTCATGACAAACGACTACTTGGTAGACTCTGGAGTTAATATTGGTGAGGGTTCCTTTGCTCACGTTAGAAAGCTTGGCAAGTACGTAGAAAAGACTTCCAAACTATTAAAAGGCTACAAATCTCATGAATGGTTGGACGAAGTTTTCTTATTAAAAATACTGCAATCTCCATATGTACCAGTTTTATACGACTACTGTATTTTGCATCACGATAGAGTTTGCATTCGGATGGGCTACGCTGGCATAGATCTCAAAGTCTTTTATAAAAATATAACTTGTGATGCCGACCGCGAAAGATACTTGAGGGACCATTTTATTCAAATATGCAAGGGTCTTCAGTATATGCATAGCATGCACATAGTGCATTGTGATATAAAGCCAAAAAATGTACTACTGCATAACGGTTTAATTAAATTAATTGATTTTAATTTATCTCAGTTTGAAAACGGGATTAAAAATGAGTTTAGCGTATTTGCATGGCCATATAGACCATTGGAGATTATCAATAAACAGCGACTGTCATGCAAATCTGACTTATATGCTCTAGGCTGTATGTTATTCTATTTTAGATTTAATTGTGGGCCATTATTTATGTATAACAAGAACGATCCTCCCTCAAATGAATTACATATGGGACTCCTACAGGATTTCAAAGTTTTGATTGCAAATAACCACTTTATGGATCCAGTTCTGAATAGCGCTGTTAAACACTGCTTAGAATTTGACATTAAAGAGAGGTATGATACTAGCGATGTTTTATCACTATTTAGTGAAGATAGCAAAAAAAGAAAGTGTAAATATATAGAAGCTTGCAACTCCAAACCATTTGGCGATTCTTACTCGGAGTTGGTGGACTTGTTTGCGTTGTTTGAAATACCGCCCAAAACATATGAAATACTGTTTTTAACTTGCTGGTACACATGGTCAACTGTTAATTATGACAAGGATTGCCTTGGTGTCATGGTGTTTCTAATTATCAAGATGTTATGTAGAGGTGACTATCCTTTAATACAAAGAATAGAAATATTAGTTCCAATAGATGTTGAGTGGCTGCAAGAAAATGTGTATTTGAACGACTACGAGTTCCTTTTGACTTCTTACAAGCACTATTTGGTATTACAGAACTCTAGTCGCAGAATTGAGCACGCATTTCACAAACTTGAATTTGATTCTGGAATAGATATATTAGCGCTATTAGATAAAGAAATGTGATCATAATAATACCACCACGGATATTGGTGATATACTTTTAATAAACTATGGGTACTTCTATAAATATACCGTTGACTTTGAGTGTGTAAAACAGGGCTGTATGGCCAAAGCCTTGCATACACCTTTGCTACAATAGTGCTACTCGGTATTGGACCATAATGGTTAGAATCCAATGAACTAGAGTTACTGTCACCTTCAACCCAAACCATACCCTTGTTTAATATAATCGCTTGGCTACCAAAAACAGAGTTAGGATCAGTTAGAACATGTTTGAGACTAACTATACGCTTAACTTGTAACCTTCCATTTGGAGCTTCCAACATCACTACATCCCCAACTCGATAATTCGACGATTTAAAACCAAGTAGAATATCACCATGATTTAGACAGGGCATCATAGAAGTCCCATTAATTTTGATCACACAAAAATTGTTCACTACAAAATGAGCAACCAAAAGGGTGGGGCCAACATACTTGAATGATATGAACATAAGGGTGTTAGAAAAATCTATTTATTTTAATTTAGGATTGACATATATATTGTACTCGTCTCTATTGGACGAAAACCACCTTAAATTATCCCAAATAGGGTGATATGGATGAAAAGATTTGTTTATCAGATTTTTTGTTATCAAATTTGGTTGTATCCCATTCTTGTCCATGTCATGCAACAAAGAAGATTGTGTTTTTTTCTTGGAGTTCATGATCATTATGTTATATGTAGTGACATCTTTTCTAATTTTACAAAACTTGTCAAATATTTCAAATTTAATTGGGTTATTACGAACCGAAAGTAGCAAAGAGTTAACATGATTAATATGAACTTGCTTACCAGACTGCAAGAGCCAGTTGAATATCTGAAAGCAATTCAAATGCTCGTTATTTTTAGCAAAAGCAAAAATCAGGGTTCGGTAAAGACGTTGCGAAGGCAAATTATATCCATGAAAACTGTTGAACCCCATATAGGAATTGATAACGACTTCCTTTGGTTTCCCAAATCTTTCTATAAAGTCATCAGAAATGTTAGAAAAAGTTCTACTTCCCTTAGTCTTAGTGTTATTAGACATCAAACGCAGAGATTCTTCAAAATATGATCTCATTTTTATATCATAGTCTGTGCGATCAACAATTCTGTGAGGCTCCAACAGAAACGAATCAATATCAATTAACGGATTAAGAATTTCTCTAATTTTGTTTAAATCTGGTATCTGAGAGTATAATTTAACCATGGTCTCTATGGCAATGGGCTTAATAGGCTGTAAGCTCTTAAATATTGACTCAGCTTGATCAATTTGGAATGTATATGCAAAATGAAATAATAGGTCGTTTTTCAATTTGGTATCTATCAAATTTCGCTCCTCTAACATTTTCCAATATTCTTCTACTCTGCTTGTTGAATATGATCTGGTATATAATGTGAATATGTTTTTAATTAAATTATTGGGATAATATCCTAGCGCATTCGCCAATTTCATATAAGCCCATATTCCCTTTTGACTTGAAATGTTATTTTTAAAAATATCACGAGTCATTTTGTAGTCTATTAATTTCTCAATCGTATTCTTACTGTAGTAGGTTGGGTTATTTACAGCAGTGTTCCACATATTTACAAAGTTCAATCGATTTATGACAGCCATGTACTCCTTTGCAACTCCTGAAATGCTGCAATAGATCTGAAGTAACGGACAAATATTAAATCAATATTTATTAAATGCTTGTAGTAGTCCATATCTTGCTCAGTTTCCCGCTTATTGCCGGATGCGCATATTCTTTGTTCTGAGCAATATCTGGATGATGCTGTGGTAACACATGTTTGTAGTCTCCAAACACCATCCTTTCCTCGTCTCCATACACCTGCGCATTACTTATGTCAACACCTGGTGCCGGTTCTGTATACTCAGGTGATCCTACGGCATGTTCACTAATCAATGATCCTGGTAAGTATGTTAGCCTTTCACTCAAAACTGTGTTTGTATAATATATCAACAGAAAGTCAACTAATACTAGTGGTGTTAGCCCAGCTGATAATCCTATTTGTTTCTTTGTGGTCATGTACGCTATTGATGTTAAGTGATACATTAGTAATGCCACAAATGTAAAATTGGACGCATTATTCACTATCATCTTTCCTCCAGTCTCATATCTACGCTCGTATATAAATAAAAAACAGTATTTAGTACATATTTTTAGCACTAGAAAGTATAGCGCACATACTGGCATCATCATTGGCTCTATTACACTATATACGATAGCCAACAGAAACACGAACATCGGTACAGGCATTAATGTTCCGTAATCAATTGCAGGTGCTGTCTTTAAATTGGTTTCCCTTTGTCTTGGTGTTCGCGAAAACACAGAAGTCAGTTTAGCAACCACTATGGTCGCAAACCTAGTAATATATAACGGAAGTTGTACTAATGCTTGTAGCCACACATAAATTACCTATATGAGTTGTTTTTACCATTATTGGTGCAATATCGTTTATAATAGTGCTAACTCTATCCTGTATATCTGCAAACTTCTGGTTGTAAATTGCATCCAGCAAGAAAGCTATGACGGCTGCAGATGCTTGATACAATATCAAGACATTAATCACCAGAAACGAGAAGTATTTAACGATTACGTCATGTTCAATTCTACTCCATGAGACTAATCCTTGAAATTTTGCAGTAATTGTAAACAATGTTGGTAAGCCTCCTACACTGATATTCAATATAAGAGGAGGTACAACAGATTGGAGAAAGGCTGCTGTATCTGGATTTGGAATGAAAGAATTGAAAAATTTAGGACTTAAAAAAGGAGCCGTAAGAAATGCCATAACTAAATTCCAGAATATTATTAATGCAAATATTCCCGCTAAAACAGCGAAATATCGGATGTAGTTTACTATGGGTGGAAATGAAAGATTGGCGTAGTACAAATCAGTGTAGCTAGGCGCCATTGAACATGATAATACAATTGGAACCCTGTGCATTAGTATTTGTGACGCCACTTGTGCACTCACTGTTGATTTGAACGTAACAATAGCCGATGAAGTAGGTTCAAAGTCCTCTATATCCACGATATCATCTAATCCATTTATTGGTCTTTCTAAATCTACATTGCTCATGGCTTTTTGAAGTCTATCTAGTTTGGTGAGCTCTAATAACTTCTTAGTTATAGTCTTAAATTCTAGGTACTGCTCCATTAGAAATTCCCTGCTCGTCTCCGTATTAAACTGTTCCAATTCTTGCCTGTATTTAGCACTATACTCCTCGTCAAAGGCATCTATGTTCTGTTTGTACCATTCTCTTACCTTCAGCGTTTGTATATCATACTTTTTGAATTTTTCAAAATAGTGGTCAATAGCATCGTGCTGATATGATGATGGGTATTCATTATTATTATCCCTACACATATGCAGCACATGATATATAAACCAATAAGAAGGCGCAAAAATATTTCCAAGTATGCATCTCTTCCATTTCAGTGGCCTCTGTGCATTCGGTAAATCTTGGAATATCATGTGAGGCAGTGGACTATGATTGGGTACAGCCACTGGGTTATTAGAGAAGCAGAACAAGTCATAAGCTGGAAGGTTGGAAGTGGACTTCCTAAAGGGCAGTTTGGGCGGACTGTCCTTTGATAACAAATTTATCGAGGTTTGGGACATGCGAGAGGAATCAAGTGAATTTTTTTTGATGGAATCTTTCAGCCACTTTTCGTATAAACTTTCAAGAGTTGTTAGTGCTTGATATCGTCGTTTAATAATTTTTAGTAAAGAATTAAAGTTACGAAACACAATCACTTGTTCCACCTCACCAATATCCATATTGGCAAAGAATTGCTGCAAAAATGGGCCAGAGCGCATCGGATGAGGAACACCTTGAACTATGACGCTTCTGGAATTGATGTAATTGCGTCTAGTGGCAGTAAGCAAGAACTTCTGACGAAGAGATATAAATAATGAATTTAGCTTGAATACGTAATAATAAATAGATAAAGAGATGATGTAGTAGTAAGAAAAATGGAAATACCAAGCAATAGAGTCTAGCGGTAGTAAGTCAGGCGAAGTTTCAAACGAATTTTTTCTGGATGCCGACTCATTTGTGGTATCCTTGAAATACTCGTGGATGAAAAGCAAAGGAAAGGTAGAGAATATGGTCCAAAATATGCACCATCTACCAGCCAAACTGACTATTTTGTTGAAACAATAAGCATCTAAACCTACGCTGTTCAGGTAAGCGTCATCAGAAATATCTACAATATCAATAAACCACCTCCATCCGTGACCTAAAACTGGCAAGGCATTCTTGACATGATCAATGCCAAACTGTTTACGAGGTGAGTAGATGTTTTTCATTCTATCCCTCATTACACTAAAAAATATCATTAGGGCTAGAAAAGCAGCTATCCAAATGGTATTATTGCCTAACGTGTCCAAAGTGCTAATGTATGGCTGCTCTTCAGTATCGTTAGCATGGCTTAACGCCAAAAAGCAATGTATCATGTTTGCTAAACTTGGGGATTTTAAAATTTTAGGTCAGCATGGAAGATGATAACGATTATTCACAAATCTTGAGAAGCTTACTTTTACATGGGAAACTAGACAAAAGCACTCATTATGGGACTTATGAACCGGAATTAAACGTTGTGTCATTAATTTGCAAGACTCTTGGGGTTGAAAAACCTCGAAAAATATCCAAACACGAGCATTTGATTAAAAAAGAACCAATTCAAGATAAAGAGTCACTTATGCCTAGTAACGAGGAATTATTAAAAATGAGGCAGACATCAAAAGTTTTATATCAGCTACGAAAAAATAAATAAACAAATATTTTTAAATTCAGAGGAGAAGTTTCCATACAAATGATCGGTAGATTGTTCTGTTTTCCACAAGACCCTAGACAACTTAAAGCGAGAGTAGCGGCAGAGTATTGCAAAAAACAAATCAAGGTAGTAGAAGAGAATGTATTTGATCCAGCTTCTCAGTTCTCAAAGTTGTTTGTTAAAGGTACAAAGGTTCCTGCATTTATTGATGATATTCAGAAAGTGCAAGTTATGGAATCTTCAGGAATCGCATACCACATTGCAAAGGTGTATGATGCAACCAACCAGTTGTTGGGCAAAACCAAAGTTGAGGAATCTCAAATTGCTCAGTGGATTTTTTACGCCGACACCAACCTTTTCTCTAATTCATTTGAATTATTCTGCTTGTACAATGGTTATCATAAGTACGATAAGGCAATGGAGGAGAAATGTATAGTCACTTTAAACAAATGTTTAACCTTTTTAGATAAGCATTTGTTGCACAAGACTTATTTTGGTTCAGAATCCATCTCTTTGGCAGACATTATCATGGCATCATCTTTATCATGGTTGTATTCTTCGTATCTTGAAGAAAAAGATCGAAAGGCATATCAAAACTTAATGAGATGGTTTTCAACTTGCTTGAATCAAAACGAATTCAAGAAACATCATGGTGAATTCAAATTCTGTGAAAAGAGAGTCAAGGTGAAAGAGACAGGTCCTGCACAACAAGCGTCTTTGAAGAATGAAAAAGCAACCAAGCAGCCAAAGGAAGCAAAACCAGCTGCTCCAATTGAAGTCAAGGAAGTAAAAAAAAAGCATCCTTGCGAGGAATTGCCACCAACAGCAATGGTTTTAGATGAATGGAAGCGTGTTTACAGCAACAACGACACCAGACCGACAGCTATTGATTGGTTTTGGAATCACTATGATTCAAACGGATATTCTGTGTGGCATGTACAGTACAAATACGCAGAGGAGCTGACCAAAACATTCATGACATCCAACTTAATTGGAGGATTTTTCCAAAGGATTGAGAGAGCTCGCAAATACGCATTTGGATCATTGTTAGTGATAGGAGAGGACAATGACAACACAATTGAAGGATACTTTGTGTTTAGAGGACAAGATGTGCTACCAGAAGTAGCTGATGCACCTGATTATCCGTCTTTTTCCTTTACAAAGGTCGATGTATTAAAAAATAAGCAGAAGTTTGAAGACTATTTAGCTTGGGATGGTGAATCATTTAAGACCAAGAAGTGTGCGGATGGCAAAATCTTTAAATAAATAATTGAATTTATTATTCCCATAACTTTATTGAGTTGTCCCAAGACGCAGTTAAAACTCTGCTGGGCTGCTGAGGATCAAACTGGCAATCCATGACAACATCTTTGTGATTTTTATAACTTAAGAGTATCTTTTGAGTCTTCCAGCTCCAAAAGTATAGTTTTCCGTGAGAATCGCCTGACATTACAAATTTGCCATCAGGACTAATATTAAGATTGCAGCCATATCCAGCTATATCATGGCCAGTAAAGCGTCTTTTTTTAGATATTCTATACTTTCCTGCACTGCCAAAACATAAAATAGCATTCGCAAATGACTGGCACAGTATCCACTCACCATCAGGGTGGATGACAGTATTGGAAATAGCATTTAAGCCCGGTTCACTTTTGTAGCCTACAGCTAGCGGCAAATCAAATTCAAAAACTCTCAAAGTTTTGTCATCTGCAGTGCTAACAAATCTAGCGCCATTATCAAGAAAATTTATCGAATTAATTTGACCTCTATGGTCATCATATTCGTGAATAATTTCATTGGCCCTGATATCTACCTGATAAATCTTACGATCTCCACAGCCAACCAGGAAAAGATGTTCTTTTTGAGGATGAAATTTTACAACATACGGAATTTTACCCACGGTCCAGGTAAAAATGGACTTTTCTTTTTTCACATCAAATATTTTGACGTGTTTATCAAAAGAGGCAGAAATGATCTTGTTACCAGTGTGGCTCCAGTTCACATCGCGAACTCCCTTATTGTGACCCGCGATAGTTGCTAGACATTGTTTGTCGCGATATAGATCCCATATTTTCATTGTACAGTCATTAGAGGCGCTAACAAAGACATGACCAAAATTGGGAAAGTACCTGGCACAATTGACGCCCTTTTTGTGACCTTCGTAGGTGAAAATTACTTTTTTAGGTATCGTACAAATTTGACAATTGCCAACGTTTTTAAAGTTAAATTCTGATTTAGGTACATCAAAAATATCGATATCGACTTGCTTAACAAACTGCTCACTACCAGGTGTGATCAACTGCTTCTTTGGAATAACGCGTTGGGATTGTATCCCTTGAGTCATGACTTCCTGATGAACTTCTCTTGATTTGTTTCGCTGCATTAAATTAAACATTTTAGGAGTCATCTGAATAAAAGAATTTTGTGCCTTGGCTTCCTCTTCGCTGCTTGAATAATCAACAATATTCATCCTTTGTTTTACATGTGAGACATCAAACATAAAAACTATATAACTTCCCACAAGTTGATTTCAACAAGTATCTATTGTAAGGCTAACTATGTTTGTTATCTTTCAATAGCTCAACTATTTTATGGCTATATAATCAGGTAAAAGATGAATACAAAAATAAACATATTTGGCAAAGGGATGAGCTGCAAAAAGATTAAGTAAATGAAATATTGAAGGCTGTAGAAAGTTATAAATTGTGATTCAAATCGGCTATTACGGAACAGATTTTATGGTAATTGTGACACGTTCTATGAAAAGCAGATCGTAGGAGAGTTAAGGCGGATTATAAACTAAAAACACCGAGTTGTTGAATGACCTAAACCCACCAAAGATTATCCAAAACTGTATTAAAGAAATTTCATCCAACGATTATGCTAACACCAAATCACCACTGACTAGCCATGAGGTCCACTTATAGACTAGTTTCAGCATTGTCACTTGCCAAACAAGTACAGGAAACGAAATAAGACGATAACAAACGGATTGCATAGATGACGGCAATTATAGGCACACGAATAGAGGTACTCGGAGTACTTTAAATAAGAAACTGATAGACTCACTTTGTAGGAAAGCATAGCACTTTCTACTAAGGAGTGCAGCACCTCAGATCCTGACATGGCTCTCATGAGAATCATGGCAAGCATACTGCATCAGCGCTCTTATAGTGTCCGTATCAGCCTGGTTTAATGGCTATCGGGTAGTCCCGGATCGAGATGTAGATCTGTGTTACAACATTAAAGTCACTCAGAATGCACTGGGCAACCGTGAAGGACCTGCTAGTAGAGTGCAGATATAAGCAACGAGATGCCGCCTTGTCTTACAGGTGATGTGGTGTGAGCCATTTCTACTCGATCGCTTCACTTTTTTGAAACTTTTGTTTTGAAAGTTTTCAAGTTTCGTGGAAGATGTCTCAGATGATAGACTCTATACTTAGCAAAAAAGAGAGCCTTACAGAAGCGTTGGCTAAATATGACGAAGTGTCTAAGCTAAATGTTAAATTGAAAGAGGAGGAAAAGACTTTGGCGAACTATCTAAGTCAGATCAGTAAATAAAACATTTACCACCCAAGCCCCATCCATAGCTTTTCTATTATGGTATAAGTGCCATTCTTCTAAGCGCAACCTTGGCCATTGTTGTACCGCTAATAAGTCAGATAAACTACGGAAATGCCCTGCCATGATTTGGATGCATTCTCTGGGGGCGACTGATAGGGTTGATGAGAACCTGGTGATTCTGCTATAGTCGTGATAAACAGTAAACTCTTTGATTACACAGCTATACTCTTATTCTTTCATGCTCATCATGTCTTGCGTACGGCAGAGATCGATATGATTTTATAGAGAAAACAGCTGCAGTCATTACAGAAAGCGTCGTGCATAGTTATTCTGCTACGTATGAAAAACCATGCTGACGGTAAAGAGCCTGAATAGGCTACCATCACAGGCAATCTCGAAGGAATACTCCTGAGTTGTAGCTGGACCCATTTCCGTATATTCTCTCGAATTGAAACATGAAAGAATCAATTAAATCACTCTTCCCATCACGGAGAACGCTTGCTGTACAAAATTCATATGAAGTAACCTTAATCTTACCTAAATTTGGCTTTTTGGTGACGAATTTTACCGTCGTAGTAAATTTGTGTGATATTTGATATAATATGAGATCCTCTAAAAACCAAATCTCTAATTCTAGAAGTGGAGAGTTATCGACCACCTTAACTTAGTGACCAGCATAGCATATTTCTCTAAGAAAATTCTTGATTTTGTTGTTAATCAGGACTTCAAATGAGGAGCAGCGTTTCCAAATTGATTACGTTATTGTGTGACAGAGATAACTTAAAGATTCATCAGAGTAAAGAATGGGAGATTTTGTACCAAACAATGGCGGACTCGCTAGATCAAAAAAGTATTGAAAAAGTAATCCATTATTACCATGAAAAAATGGAATTAGCTAAGTGGTATGTTTCTGCATGTAAACTGCAAATGGAAAAAATTGAAAATTTTTATGTACAGGATAATAACATAAGATTAGAACATACTTTAGACAGAATATATAAAAATAACCAAGAGTGTCGGAACTTTTTTTTAGAATACATTTCCAAGGCCTCTGCTAAGTTAGAAGATATGCGACATTTAAAAGTACTGTAAATAAATAGTTTATTTTCTGAATACTTTTCCAGATGCAGTAACTCGATTGTTACTGTCCCCATTCAACTGATCCAATTTAGCTCGGTTTAACACTTTCAACCATTCTCCTACTTTTGATCTCATTCGAGTATGTAGATAAGCTTTTGAACACTTGATATGGTACTGTAAATAATTTCTGAACATTAGCATTTTACCAAGCTGTTCAATTTTGTTTTTTTGAATGTGCTGAGGAAAAACACTGAAAGTAATGTAAGAAGAATATCCTGAGTTAACGTGAATTACCGATAGATTGCCCACTTTGACCTGAAGTGTAAGATTTCAGCTCTAAAGGAATCTCTTTATTGTACATTACCTGAGGTGTTGCTTGCAATCCAACCAATTTACGAGCATCAATCAATTCCTGAATAAACACCTTAGCAACACCATCATCGTTTCCGTTCTCAAATACAATCTTGAAAATAATCGTTAGTCTGTCCTTCTCACCTTTGACAAAAATAAACTCACCCGCAAATTGAGAAATTATAATATTGCTGTTCTGGGTGTTTATGTAGTTGGATTGGGTAGGAAACAACAATGAAGTATTTTGTTCATAGATTTGAAGCAAAACTTTGCCGAGTAAGTTCATTTTTAGCTGTGGAATCAGTGATAACTGATCCTTGGTTACGGCAATTGTGAATGAATAATTGGCTTCAGTCTCCAATACTTTAAATTCCTTTAAACTGATATAATTTTGAAAATATTGATAGCCATTCAGCATTACGCTGATGGTGGTCTCGCCACTTCCGGGATATACTACATGATATTGAGAGTTATCATAATCTGTAATAACACAGTCAACAACAATTGATGCCTCGTTTGCAATTGATTGAACGGCTTCTTTCATCAAAGGATGAGCGAGTGGAAGAACTGATCCATTATGAGCAGACATTTAAAACAAATACCCCGATCTCTACTAATATACAAAAATAATGTATTGAATGGAGCAAATAATGCCATTAAAAGCAGTGCAAACGTCAGTTAGTAGCTATACACATATTCAGCATTCTTGCCAATTTCTAAAATTACTATTATGATGCCAATTATGCTTGAGTTCCGATCTATGAAATACTTTACTTGTCAGAAAATCAGAGACTTCCATAGAAAGACTGCCAGCACAATTAAATCATTTATAGAGGTTGCTCGTACTTTCACTACCCCACGGTGGGTTGAATGTCGATGTACGGTTC
>JADGIF010000271.1:0-12179 GCA_018985225.1 Amoeboradix gromovi
GAGTATTTAATTTTTGTATATCTTAAATGCACAGTTTTCAATTTCTGGGTTAAGCCATTTGTTTGCAAACCATTAAGCAACTTTTGCCAAATGGTTGACTATTGTTATTACGACTGTACGGACCCTGAATAAAATTATTGTCGGCATGTGAAAGCTTTTATTCTTTCATAAGGTATGAAGTGCTGCAAGATTGATATATTTATTACAAGTTGCATCATAGTAGAAGTATCCCGCATTAATTAAGTTTACAGCGGACGAGTTCTACGATTTCTCCATTAAGCGCATCTCGCATTTCTTGATCAGAGTCTTCAATCTTAATTCCAAGTTCTGCTAAAACCTCTAAGCCAGAAGAGCTTCTTGACTTCCCCTCATACAACTTGTGGTCATATCCGGAGTTACTTTGTTTAAAATGGTAATGCTTCGAAGTTTTGTATTGCTTTTCAATAAAGTCACAAAACGGATGAGTGTGGGTTGATAAGTAGCACTGCAATTGCTTTCCGTCCATGTCTTGCAGAAATTTTTTTAAAAATACTGCTGCGTCGCCAATGCTTGTGCTGCTCCCAAACTCATCCACCATAACTAATGATTTTCTTGTTGATTTCTTCATTATGTCTGTTATTTCCTCTGCTTCTAAGTAAAAAGAACTTTTTCCATACTTGATCTCATCCGTTGTGCCTGTTCTTAAAAATATTCCGTCAACTGGCGACAATTGGCAGGATTCGCATGGTACACATCCACCCACTTGCCCTAGCAAGTATATTAGGGCAAGAGTCTTTAAGTAAGTTGACTTACCTCCCATATTGCAGCCCGAAATTGTGATTATGCTTTTCTTGTTAGCGCTGTCATTTGGGATAAATTCGTCAGAAAAAAAAGGATACGTGCCTTTTTTGAATTTATGTCCTATTTCTCCCTCTACTCTTGGCAGTATCCAAGTAACTCCGTTTAGCAAGATTCTTACCACAGACCAAGATCTAGCCACGTCTATATTACCTAGAATCGATTCAAACTCATCGATCTCTAAGTGGCTCTTGTTCAAACAATCTTGTATGGATTGAGCATAACATAACTTGATCTCAATCAACATATTTTGCAGTTCCATGTACTCTTTGTACATGACTAAAGACTCAGTCGAAGTGAATTGTTTATTGGACACTGATTTAGTCACTGGTTCCAAGTTCATCAGATTCTTTGGCTTCTTAAGCATTTTTAATCTTTCGCATGGCTTTTTACATTCTTCTTCCAATATGAAGCCATTCTGTGCTAGTTTTGTTGTAAAGCTATTCCATTTACCCAATGTTTCATTGATACCAAATAGTAGCGCTTTGAGCCTATCATTTGTTGAAGTCTCATTAATTTCACCATTCTTTGTAAAATGCAAAGTAATCTCAGGAAAATAATTTTGCTGAACTTCTGTTAATCTATTAATCATAAAGCGAAGAGTTTTAACAGCGTCCTGGTCTTTGTTAAGGGGAAGGATTTCATTGCTCAAGTATTTAATGAGATGGGTTGTGTTGTGGTGCATATTTACAAATTTACACAGATGATCGTCAATGACAGGAAAGTGTATTTTTCCCATACTCATCGCAGCTATAAACCTGCTTCTATTGAATTTATCTATCTCCTGCAAGTTATATGCAGTTGCAACAAGATCTTGATTCAACTTCGCTTTGGGTGTGTTCCAGAATATTTTAGACTCTGCTTGCTTCTTTCTGATGTCCAGTGCATTTATAAATGGCCCTCTAAGTCTGTTATTGATTTCCGAATTCCCAAATGATGATACAGTTTTATTTATGAGGGGAATTAATGATTTAAATTCCAATGCAGATTGCGTATAAAATGGAACTACTCCTCTGGTCTTGATGCTTTTGAGACTAAATAAGGAATCTGTGGGCTTTGATTTTGGTAATGACCAAGAGATGTATTCTTTCAATGCATTCTCTGGAGTGGTAAAAACATTTTCTCGCATCGGAGTGATTTGGATATTCAATAACTTTGCGAGAGATAGCACTTGCTTAGTTTTATGGTCATTGGTATAGTACTGTGGTCTAGCTAAATAAGGTTTGTTAGGTTTATAAGACAACTCCATCTCACTAAATGGATTACTCGAATTCGGACCAAAATAAATCTCATCAGTAAGTAACCCCCCATTTATAATAATTTCAGAAGGTCTGTGAACCATGAAAATGTCCCAAATAGTCTTCTTTGAATGAAAAACGCAGTGATACGTTTTCTTTGTTTTTTTTGCCAAGTCCATAAACACTATGGTAGTTTCTCTTCCATGAAACTCTATTGAGCAAAGCGGTCCAAAGTCGTGATCAGAATGCAAAGGAGATAGTCCAACAGAACAATACATCTCTAAGCCGCGGCCAGTAACTCCGCCTTTACATGTCGTTTGAGAATTAATCGCAAATCGCTTTTTCGCTTTAATCAAATCAAGAGTAACATCCTGAATTCCAGCTATTGGGAACCCTGTCATAACGTAATCCTTTTTATCCATAGATCTCTTCGTGAGCTTGAAGTTTTTTAAATCATTTAGAAGAGCTGCGTCCAATCCGAGTACCTCGTAAAATCCACCTACTTGATTCATTCTTATAGTGTCTGGATACGTTTTAAAGTAGTTCATGTAGATTGTGCGAAGTACTGACATAGTTTGAAAAATAGTCGTTATAATGCACATCCGTTTTAATTAAATAAATCATTTATCGCAAATACATGAGTTATATCTCTGCAGCATACCCTCTACAGATTTTTCTAGCTACACAAAAGTCGACATCTTTTTTTCATAAAATGAAAATGGCTCCAAATCGTCTCATCCCAAATTTGTCAAATCTAAAGAAATCATTAAAAGTGTAACCATACTCTTTCTGAAGACCTATTTGATGTGTTTAAACACCTGGAAAGAGACTCGTATACAATTTAAAATGCATTCAAGACTCATTTACTATTTTCATATCTTCCTCAAAAGCAATCATCTCATCTTTTATGGAAAAGTCGCACCCAGTAAGGAAAAAGGCTTTTAAAGACATATTGGCCCTATTCCTAAAGACATTCCGGGTGCCTTAAATATTAATGCTACTGTAGTGGTAATTACAAATATGTGTACTATATGACAACCAGGTAACATGTGCTTGTACGCATCCCCGTTCAATCTCTCCTATGTGTAGTAGAATCCTGAGAAACCACTGTAACTGAGCGACCAGCTTTGTAAGTTTCTCTACGAAAATTCCTGATCTTTTCGTAGATCAGGAACTTAACGAGGTGACTAGCTAACATTAAATTCCACAAGACGTTTTATTTCATATTTTCATTTATTGTTGTATAGTCGCATACCATTGTCGTTGAGTCCTAATTATGGCTAATATAGAAGTTACTCCTCTTCTTAATTCTCTTTGCACTCCCACTGCCTCTGTTTGTATTCTTGCATTTTCAATAATTGTTTGGGCTTTGCTCATCATGTCCGCTGCAAATATTTTCATCTGTACTTTATATCCATTAAATGGTGAGGATTCCTCGTAGCATTTGTCAAACTCTACTTTGAGTTCATTCATATCACAGTTCTTGCACACAACCATCATTATTACTGAAAGTTCTCTCAAATGCATAGTTGGAAACTTTTCAAGATTGGAAGAGAACATCAGAATTGGTAACACATGTATAAATCCTTTCAAGATCATATTACGAAGCAAATCAGGAAACTTTATATTAGACCATGTGTTTGCATACTTTATGTGCTGTAAATCATTCACAGTGGCATCTATAATCTCTACCAAACACAAGAGCCAATCAATAACATTTCCAACATTCTCTGGTATTTCCGTCTGTTTCACTATCAAAGGAACACAAGAGCTGATGAAATGGTGCAATAGTTCTGCGTTACAATTATAGTATATCTCATAATGACTGTGAAATAGCATTTGAAAGAAATCAAACAAATTTTCCAACTCCGACTCATCAATTTGTACAGTCAATAAATGCTCAAAGAGCTGCAGAGACAGCTTGTTCCACTCATCCAATTCATCCGTGTTTAGTTTGCAATATCCCTGTACTATGATGACTTCTAATGCGTGTAACTGACCTTTGAAGACAGGTAATCCCATTAGTTGATGAACCAGAGTCTTAAGGTCATGCAAAGATTGTGCATGCCTCGGCGCACTCTTGTAAAATTTGGCCAAAAAAACATTTCGAGGTAATTCCAGACTGAGAACCTTCTGAACAATTTGCAATGATAATTCATGATCTATAAACTGTATGAACAGCCCCAAAAACAGCACGCTATAGGGTTCATCTGTTATATGGTTCAGCATCTCATTAACTATGGAATTGATCATGGTAAGAAACTCAGTTCTATGCATCAAGTACTGACTACATCTGCAAAAGTTACTCAGGCCTTCTTTGTGCTTGATATCCCAGGAAAGTTGGAAAGATTGAATCATCATGTCCATTGACACTTTATTGCTAATATCAGAATTAGCAGTTGAAGCTGGAGTGTTTGTTTGAGTGCTTAAATTGCCAGCATCACTTAATAGAAAGCTGAGACTCCTTAACACAGCATTCATCATCTTGGGATCCTTACCCATTATCAGAGCACAGTCCTCGATCCATTTCAAAGCTGTCGAAAGCCATTCAGAATCATTTTTGAAGTACGGAGTGATAGATTGAGTAGATAAGCATTTGGCGTAGACGACGCGTGGATTGTCATGAAACTGTTGATCTTGTAAAATTACGTTTAAATGCGGATAGGGTTGAGTACTTAATAGGTCATATCCAACACTGCGAATACAGTAATACTGTGCTTCAGCATATATTGGGTTGCCCTGAAATTGATGAATAATGGAAAAGAAGGAATCCTGAAGTTCACGAAAGCAAAAAGAAAGTAGTTCAGAGAGATCCCTGCGATGTTGTCTAAAATCTTCTAATTGCTGATTATCAGTTGTGTCGGGATAGCAAATTGAAGGAAAGATTGTATTTAATAAATCACCGTAGATTGATAAAAAGAAGTCATTTCTAGTGTGCTGCTTCTCAGAAATATATGACCAGAACAACAGAGTATGCAAAACTGGAAGACCAGATATCTGTATTAATAACTGCCAAAATTGCGAATATTTTTGGGGATTTTTGCAAAGAAGAGAAACGTTGGACTCACCTAATTCGACGCACATATAAATAAAATCTAATAGATCTTCATTCTCTAGCTGAGAATAGTTAACTTGAGTAGCAAATTGTGATAATTTTAATAAAAGTTGGTCCGAATTGAAATAGATAGCAGAAATTTCTGTCAAGAAAAGAAAATTCGATAAAGAGATGGCCTGGTCCACAAAAGGACTTAGTGAATCAAGAGAAATGCTAGATTTGTGTAGTAAACGACCGATTGTGTCCAATCCTAAAGGGTGGGGCGCGAGTATAGCTAAATACTTTGACAATTGAATTGGAGGAAAGCTTTCTATTAAAGCACACTCGCTAAGTATATCCGGAATATTAGGGCAATGTTCTAACCAATCAATGTGGTGTGCTAGAATTAAAGCCACAGCGTCAAAACACCGAATTTGGATTAGTTGTTCTAGTAGTTGCTTCTGATGCTCTTCAGCAAGAGTTGATAAGCCAAATTTGCATTTGTATTTTATGGTGGATATAGCGAATGCTTTTAAATATGGATTTTGATCTTGCAAATATTGGACACTGTTCCAGGCATCTGCTTGCTGCTGGTACTCATTTAGTTCTAAAAATAAATCCTTATTCGGACTTGAATAATATTGTTGTACTTTTTGAATAAATGTTGGACTCAACATTAAAATAAAGAATTTTTGTTTGGAAAAATATCCCCACTATTCGAATTACAAAAATTTACAATGTCATTGTACTCCTTATAAAGTGTCTAGGTTTCTGAAAAAAATATTAATTTTCATTGGGAGACTGACAAAGCCGGTCATGCTTCACAGTAACTGACTTCACGGGAGCTTGGGGTGGGATTGAACAAGGATGCGTATAATTTAATATTTGAGACCCAAACTGACAAATGTCCTCATTTCCAAGTAGGAGGAGCACCTAGAAACCACGCTAGGAATCCGAAAACTCCATGTCATCAGATACGAAAGTTTATCAGGAACAAGAATGGATTTACTGTGAACAAGACGACATTACAAGCATTAAGACAGAATATGAAAATGGTTATTTGCTGATATTGCAACATGTGCTAAGTGCTAGTCAGCCAAGGTATTTTGAAAAAGTTTGCCGCTGCATTCTTCATATTGAGAAAAGGCTTAAAGGAATAACAAGTGACTGACACATCTTTCCAGGAGGGCGTTCGGCTTAGGTTGGGGCCATTTTCTGAAATTGGGTCCCATGTGGTCTCTAACTAATTGCAAATGACAACTTGTACATATATGTCTCCAAACTGGTTACTTTAGAGCACCACTTCCTTAATATGTATGACTAATAAATACTTCATTATACTTCACCAATATCTCTCACTTTCTTTGGACGGTAATTCATTTCATACTATTTTCTGAGTGCAGAAGAGTTTCTATCTCTTGGTTGTATTTTTAGATTTGTCATATCCAGGATGAGACGATTGGGATTATTTGCAATTGACGAAAAACGATATTATTGGGGTTTTACGTACTTAAAATGGCCCAGAAAAATTCAGTTGGAGCGATGTAGCTCATGTAATTATGATTCATAGTTTATTCAACTAAAAGGGATAGCTGTTTCCATTAAAATTCCAAATATATCATCGTAACATGGGAGATCCATTGATCATTGATTATGGTACTGGTAATTGTGAAGCAGGGTTTTTTAAAGAGCCGTCCTTAAAGTTTGTGAATGTGAATGAAAAGCGAGAAGACGGAATTTATGTGGGTTTGGATTGTAATACCAGACCTCGAAGCGCGTTCGATCGAGATTTCTTAACTTCACACGGCGCTTTGGATAATTCCTTAGATTACATATTTTCTCACCTCAAATTGAAGGAACCGCCTAAAATTGCAATGTCAGAAACATTTTGTAATCCTTATAGCTGTAGGAATATATCAAATGAAGTTTTATTTGAATGCTTCAATATTCCAAAAGTCTCCTATTTTGTTGATACTTTGACTTCTTTCAATGAGTTTGAAAATAAACCGTTGAATAGCGTAGTTATTGACCTGGGCAACTTCAGCACTCGGGTTGTCGGAATGAGAAAAGAGAAAAACTACCACATGCCTGTGTATGAAGTGTCTAAATGTATCCCTTTTGGAAAAAGCGATGCTGTAGACACTTTAATGAAGCTGCTGCAGCTAAAATATCCAAATTTTCCAATTGTTGTTCAGCAATTTGAAGCACAATCAATGTTTGAAAAGCATTCAGAGGTTGCAATGGACTATAATGCAGTTTTAAAGGACATGGCAGATCCCAAAAATTTATCAAAATACAATGTCACAAAGCAGTATCCATTTCTACCAGAAGAATCTTTAACGGAGGAGGAGATATTGTATACAAAAGAAAAGCAAATGGCTAATAGAAAGAGATTACGAGAAATGAATTTGGCTAAAAGAATAGAAAAGCTAGAATCGTTCAGAAATACCTTTGCTGATCTGAGAAAGTTTATGGAAAAGTTAAACGGATTGAAGAAGTCTGAAAGAATGAAGCTGTTGAAAGAGAACAACTACAAGTCATTTGATGATGTAGAAGAATTCTCAAGATCAGTTGAAATGCAAATAGCGAAGCTGGAAATAAGTGTTGCTAAAAGTGAAGAGTTGATGATTGCCATGGACGTAGACAATGCAGTAAATGAAGCAAGTAAAGACGAGTTATCTGAGGAATATATGGAAGAATTAAAATCTAGACGTAAGCTGTTACTTGGACAGTTGGAAGTAAGAAAACTTGATACCACCAGGCGATCTGCTTCTAGCAACAATAGAATGCGTGGAATGGCTAGAATAATTGACGAAAGTAACAAAGAAACCCCAATCGGTGACAACTTTGGCATGGTGGACTCAGACTGGAACGTTTATCACGATATAGTATCATCTTTATTCACTTAGAAATCTAAAAACGGACAGGGTCTGGATATTGAGATAGAGTTGGGCGAGATAGAAGATATTTTAGTGAGACACGATCCCTCTTCATTGGCTAATAAACCCAATATTCAAAGTTGGTTAGCCCACAATGGACCAGCGCCAGTAATGTTTGAACTACATGGAAGAACAGTGGAGAACGTAGAGTTCTATAACAAAAACCAAATGCTCGCTCACCAACTGCATTTAAATGTCGAGAGATTTAGAATCCCAGAATCTTTGTTTAAGCCATATTTGGTTGGTTTGGATGAAAGAGGTATCAGCGAGATACTAGAGCACATGTACAAATCGCATAAGTATGATACAATATACCTGACTGGATGCATGTCAAAGTTGCCGCAATTGGCAAAAAGAATTCAGTATGATTTAAAATCCCTTTTACCAACTGGCACAAATATTAGTGTTATAAATGACACAACCTATCAATCATATATTGGGGCATACAATTATTACAGAAATGCACCGGAAAGTGTGTATGTAACCAGGAAAGAATATCAAGAATTTGGTGGAGAATATCTGAAAGAGCATGCTATGGGCAATAGATATTCATATTACGAAGAAGATGCTATGGAATAATCAAATAAACGCTTTATTAACATTCATGGACCTGGATTGCAGAACTGAATTTTGGACTCATAACAGTAGATTTGAGGGGGATATATATCGTTAAGAACTAAACAACTATGAAATGAAGGAATTAGATCGTTCAAATCTACATTGACTAGATCTTTTTCCATTAGTTTATTAGTTAAATAATTCAATGTTCGAAAGGGATTAAAGGAATCAGTTTGCAATATACGTAAATGTCGAGAGACATGAGAAAGTATAATGTTAGAAGGTTTATATCCGCATATTAACAAGAAGCAATAAAGAGTATCCACTGCATCCAACGGACGATGCATCCAGACATACTGAAGTACCTTTTTCCGATTCTTTAGGAGCTCTTTTCTAATTAGCACAAGGGTTTTGTATAGCTGAGACATTTTAAGTAGCAGCAGCTTTGTAATCAGCTTAATTTTCTTTTCCTTCGCAATTATATGTTCTAAACTTCCATCTATGATATTGCATAAGAGAGAATCCAATCGGTTAGGCTTCAATGGATTAAACTCTGTTTTTTCTAAAATGTCCACATATAAAGGTTTATAGAGTGGGTAGTGAGGCCATAACGACATATTGCTATTGGGTGCAGCTAAAACATTCAAACTGATTTCTTGATGTATCTGAGGAAATAAGCCATTGAAGTATTGTAATTGCTGAGTTTTTAATCTTCTTTTTTCAAGTGTTTTTACAATGTTTTCCACTTTCATGTCTTCATTTTCTATTTGATCAACTTCAAAATCTGCGTTGACGGAAGCAGCAAAATCAAATGATGAGTCACTCTCCATGATTCAGAACTTTTTAAATTCTCATAGATTAGTGGATGCAGAATAATCGCCCTTACTTGAGGTCATTCGTACCATCTGTATGCAATGAGGCATTAAAACGTCACAGCCAAGAAGCATGAATTTTTTATAAGGACGTTTATCTTCGGTTTCATATGGAAGACTTAGCAGCCCAACAACTAGGTAAAGCACTTAATGTCATTCTTCGGGAAAAGAGTGGGCAAACAAAATTTAAGACTTTGGGTCAATACTCACAGCAACCGACCGGTACCAATATTTTTATTCGGGGTTTGCCTGCTTACATGACAGATGACTGCCTGTATAAGTTAGCAAGATGTTACGGCGAAATCCAATCCTCAAAATGCATCATTGATAGTCGAACTCAGCGTTGCAAAGGATTTGGTTTCGTAATGTTTAGTAACCAAGAACAAGCACAAGCATGCATTGATGGTTTAAAGAAGATAGGATTATGGACTAGTTTGGCCAACGTACAAACAGCAAATAAACCTGATATATTAACACCTACTTCATCTCAGTCCGTTATTGACTATTGCTGGGGAATAAATGACATCGTCGCTAATAATAGGTCTGAGTGGAACTTGAAGTCAATGGATGTGTCCTTTGATAATCTGAAGTCTAGGTTCTCGTTGTTTTAATATAGTTCTGTTGATCCTTGCGACGAATTTACAAGCTGGTCGCCATTTAATTAATAAATTTATTTTTCGTCATAAATCTACTATTGCTTTCCAATTATTCTTGTTTTCAATAAACAAACCCTGAAGATGTGCTGGTGATATGTCGCCATATCTTTTCCTCAATAGGCCAACAAATACCTGGGCATTCCCCGAGCTTTCTGTATAAAAGCGCTTGAACATCTCCTGTATTTGCAGATTATCAGCATTGCTCATCTCAATCATTTTGTCCACTCTTCCAGGTCTAATCAAAGCTGGGTCAAGCCTATCCAAATGATTTGTGGTCATAAAAATTAAACGCTCTTCAGAAGCGATAACACCATCCAGAGCATTCAACAAGCCGCTGAAAGTAACCATACTAGAGAAGCCTTCCTCACTGGCTTTTCTCTCAAGAAAAGCTGCATCAACATCTTCAATTAGCAAAATAGACCTGGAAGGAGCATTAACAAGCAGATAAGCCAGTCGATCATCAGTTAGTCCTCGCTCACTTAGGTTAACTACGCAAATATTGTATTCGAGTTGTCCAGATAGCGCCTGAATGAATGAACTCTTTCCTGTTCCTGGAGTGCCATGCAAAAGGTACCCCCGTCTATATGGGATACCACGGTCATGGTACCAATTTTGGGACTTCAGAAACTGCTGAACATCAGTCAGAATATCCTGAGTTTGATTTTGCTTTAGAACAACACTCTCCAAAGGCCTTTTTCTCCTAGGTTGACCAAAGGGCTTCCAATCTGGGCCTTTGCTCATATAAACTACAGTTTTATTATGTTCTTTCTTCATGACATGAAGTTTAGCATCAGATATCATGTCTGTGAAAAGAAACTTCTGAGGTGACAAGGTTGTCACAGTAACAGACTCGAAAGGCTGATTGTTTGCAAAGTCTATGACTTCCTCATTACGATTTCTTTCAATTTGGAACCAATGGTTCTTATATTTAAACAGATGCTTACCAACGCCCGGCTGAAAATTCAGATGAGCCTCAACAGCGCCCTGATCATGGTTCTTCAATACCGTCTGTACAGTCAATTTATTGCAAAACATATTCTTATTTTTGAATATATTCTTTTCGTAATGATTAGAAAACCACTGCATAAACCAAAAAAAAGATTTGTCTCTGTTACTGAGTTCCAAACTTACAAAGGCTCTTTCTCTTGCAAAAATAGCGGCAATTCTCGCCGATTTCGTTAGAACAGCAATACCAGTACCAAGTCCCATTATTCCAAGTATTCCATATTCCGAAAGCTGTTCTGAGATTTTAGAATTGGCGAAAGAAAAAGGTGAATTGGATTCAGACATGGGGGACATTGCTCCATTGATTGTATACAAAAATCGGGATATCCTCTATAAAACCTAGGCTGGAGTGAGTAACAGAGAATGACAAGAAGAAGAAGCTTTTCATACTAGATATCCAAAACTCATCGAATAGGTTCCAAACCTACAACACAAATATTATAGCAGACCCACAACATTGGCAAACTCGAATTAAGTAATCAAGTAAATCAGCCAAATTATTCCAGCGTTTCCATCCGCAAAACAAGACCGGAAAGTGAATGAAACATAACAACCTGATTTATAGGTGACGAGTATAAGGGCACACAGCGATCTCATAGAGTGCCAGCTGGGATGCGGTCGTGTGAACGTGCTTTATAAAAAATCTTCAAGGCGTGTAAAGTTTGCTAACAAATGGCAGAAGACCAGACTGGCAAAGACGAGGAATTGATAACAAATTTTTGTCGCCAAAGGCATAGGTGATAAGTTGTCAAAATGCCTTAATTAGCCAGAACTACTTTTAGAGTCATTTATTTGGGACACCAAATATAAAAACTAGACTAACTCGTTTTTAAAGTAGGTGCACCATACAGAGGAAATGCTATCATTAATAAAAGATCTTCTATTATACCAATTTTCTTTCATTACTTTCAATCCCCTCTTCATAATAAAAGTAGAAGACCCTGCATCTCGTTCAAATATATGAGGTCTTTGAGCATCTAAGCAAAAGGTGCATTTTCTTAGACGGTACTCTTTTCTAGAGTCATTTTGCAATGTTATAC
>JADGIF010000272.1:0-12130 GCA_018985225.1 Amoeboradix gromovi
TAATGGATCTAATGTATAAAGAAATTCAATGTGGACAAGTGATGGCAACCAATATGTCGTTTAATGATCATAAGAGAAAAAAGACACGATACACCAAAATCAAAAAGAATAAGAAGAAAGTCATTTATTATGGAGACGGGTCTTATAAACATAATAGCCACGGATGTGAATCTGTCATGAACAAAAAGTTAACTTATGCTTTATCTAAAAGGATCTTGGTAATCATTCTTGTTCGGGATGTCATCACTTGAATGAGGATAAAAATGGATTAAAATTCGCTCTAGAAGACTTCGATTACGACAATGTAAACATTGCCTCGTAACGTTGGATCGAGATGTTAATGCTGTATATAATATTATGGAAGTAGTAGAATCGTATCTACTTTTTAATGAAAAACCTTTGTGGCAACAAAGTGTCGCTGCATAGTGACATGATATGGGACCTATGTATTTCTACTAGATTTACCCCTAGTCTAGAAATCATAGAGTGCGTCCCAAATCTTGAAATGCTTTCAAACATCCCTCATGGTTTTGTTATTAGCTTGCGGCGGATCTTACATTCCCTCCAAGTCTCCACAAATACCTCAATCTTTTACAAAGCTACTCAAGAATGGTAAAATTCAGCAGGTAGTATCGCTTGGAAATACTGATAAAGATTATTTGAAAACTATATGCATTGACATCAAATCGGTATACGGTTATGATGATTCCATCAACGCTCCGGTTCAGTTCCTTAATTATTCTTTGAATCAGCCGGTCACCATTGGTGTGATAAATGGATACCAATTATTTGACGATGATATGGCGTATATGGCTTGCTTGCACCTGAACTGCGATATTCTGATTGCACAGGGTGACAAACTGCGATGCATAGAATACAAGGATAAAATGATAATTTATACTGGGAGCATTACAGGAGCTTTTCAGCAGAAAGAAATAAAAGAAGATAAAGAATGGAGATTCAAAGTCGGTGCACCTTCATTTATTCTATTGGACATAAATCAACATGTTACTATATACACATATCATCTCGGCGAGAAGCTTAAAGATGGGAGCTGGGTGGAGGATGTAAAGGTCGAAAGATTGGACTACAAAAAGGATAATAAATAATACTAGTTTATTTCAATAACAGCGCCTTTCATCTCAATGCTGGCTACAGAACCGTATTTTGTATGCAATGCCTCACAAGTAATTATCATTTCCTTTAAATCGGGGTCTGTATTTCTAAATCTCATTAGCAACTGAAAATACTTTTCAATTTTGCGCCTAGTATCCATGCAAGCTATGCTTAGTATTGAACTCTCTAAGATGCTACGTGGAACTGGAACAGACTCAAAAAGTCGAGATGATCGTAGGAATTCATCAACTTGGATGTCAAATGGTTGCGCACTTTTTGTTATGTTTTTGTGTTCAGTTTCCATTTTTATTGTGTCTATGAGCTTTGCTGCTATTGCAATATCTAGTAAATCACATGCAATACTATTGTTCTGCAAAATAGATGCAAATATTAATCTATTACTGTCATTTTCCAGTTCCACATTTATCATTTCTAAAAACCTGCTGTTGTAATCAATTATGTAATTCCTAATGTTGTTTATTGTTTCCATAAGCATTTTAATTCTTCTCCAAATAAGCGGATCACTGGTTTTATATGCAGCAACTAGGTGTTTAATAAAATTGTCGTAGGCGCTGTATTTCCCATCGTATTTCATGCATAGTACGGAATGCTCATTTATTCTCTTGCAAACTGACTTATCGTTTTTGTTGCTTATAATTTCGTCCCGGACCAATCTAAGCCACTCTTCATAATCTTCTTGTGGTTCCAAATCGTACACTTTTGTATCCATTTCTAATCCCGCGAACAAGTGAAAATCAAACTTAAATTTGTCGTCCTTGATCTCTTCCAACCATTTGTAACTGTTACTGTAGTCTATCATTCTGGGAGACTTTAAAAACAAGACAAACACTTTAAAACAAATGTCTCAAAAAGGTAGAATTAGGCAGCTGGAAATGTCAACTTAATCATCTAAAATTTAGACTGCAACTTATCTACAACATATCATTATGGTTCTAAACACAGGAATGAGCAGATCCGATGAATATCTACAAACCCGCCTACCAGTTTCTTGTTTAGGGTTCTGAAATGACCTCTCTTGCAGAATTCATAACACAGTAAATTACTCCTATGGTAAGTATAATAATCTTTTATTACCTACATAACATACTTTTGGATAAGTTTTTCATATAATTTTGGACAAGTTTTTCATATAATTTTGGACGCGAAGTTACTAAATATCTCTCTTTGTTTTACCATCCGCTCTACTCTCAGATCAGTTCTTGTAGAGCAGGTCCCTTAAATCAATGATCAGTAAAAAAAGACAAACTGAAGAGTTATTCAGACTTGGTACTAAAATTACGTTAGGGAAGTTAGTTTGTCCAAACACTAAAGTTTTATGACATTGCAGCAATTCAATATCGTTTATTTCAAACCCATTAATTTGACTAGAATTTCTACACTCATAACAATAGAATCTGCCACTAACAAAAATATTATAATCCAAGTCAATGAATCCATCTTGTTAGAATCAGAGTGACTGGCCAACATGTCCAACAAATCGGATAGCACTTTTGTTCGTGTGTTCAGCAACTCAACGCGCTGTGGTATCTGCATGTAAACTTTGATTCTGTCATATATGACTTGTAAATCTGGATTAGCCCAAAAGAAATCTGGGATATCCAATACACTAGATACTAAATTAACCTTCATTTTGACATCATATAATCTGCCACAAGTTCTTGCAATCTGAGTTTTACTAAAACTTATGTCACCCTTGATCGCCAACTCATCCGGTACAGTTTGTGAATCGTTAAGTGTGTTTGACATGATGTCTTCGTATACAGTTAGTTTAGCAGACTGCGCAAAACCATGACTTAAGCTCAGCTTAACCATAATATCTGTTGTCTTTAGAGTAATCATGTCGTTATAAATACGGGAATAATCTAGCTTGTCGTAATATTGAAAATGGAAATCTTCATTGACTGTATCTTCTTCGATCAGAGGCAACTTTTGCAAATGAAAAATCTCTTTTAGAATAAAATCTTCTTGATCAGGGTTGAAATTCCAAAAAACGATACATCCATATTCGAAATACAAAATTTCTCCAAAGCCATGATAGTCTTCAATATTAGCAGGTTCGTAAACAAATGATGGAGCATTGTAAATCCTACATTACTTTAGAATACCATTCATACTTGGCATAAATTGCCTCGTCAAATATACGCGGATAAACAGAATGCTTGTCTTGGAGAAACTTAATTAATTCATTCATATTCAGTTCTTCAGAAACACAATAAGCAGCTACTCTTGGCAAATATTTCCGCTGTTCTGAACTCAGGGATTCTGCAAAAGTTTTAACGTCCTCTTTTCTTAGAAGTTCCAATATATGGCTTCGCTCATAATCTATTTCCTCCGCCTGCTCAACTTCCGGGAGTAAGACTTTCTTTGGATTTAACTTTGAAAATCGTTTTACTTTTTTTTCATCGATTGGGGACGTCAGTCGAGTTAATTGCTCCAGCTGTGGCAAGCTTTTAACTAACAGAGGCACTGAGGTTTCGGGTTGATTATTAGGCGTCGAAAGAGAATCGACCTGATGTGTTTCCGACATTATTGTTTGAGGGACTTAAATTTACTTTTCAAAACGCTAATTTTGAACCAATGAAACCTATAAAATTAATCTCTCATTTGAAGAAAGATGCTTATAGCATAATTTTCTTGCAATTAAAAGCATTAACGTGCGTTAGGAATAAGTTTGTCTGAAGTTGCAGTGCTAAACGTATTACATTTATCGCTAGAGCATCACTGCGTGTCTACGGTAATTAGGCATTGAAATATGTTTCTTGTATAAATACTTTTTCAAACAATTATGAGTTTAAAATTTCACCCAGAACCTGTTGCATTTGATTTCAATGGTGACATCTTATCATTTAGCGCTTATAATGACAAATTAGTATTTCTTTTGCAGCTGGAGAATGGTCACAAAATACTTCGAGTTGACTTAAAGAACCCAGAAATTATTGAGGATTTCAATGTGATTATTGGCGAAGATTACTGTCTAAAAATGCTTAGCAACATTTTGCTTCTCTCTGATAAGAAACTTTATATTGTCGACTTGAATATAGAATACGATTTGGATTCTAAAATGAGCGATATTGTGGAATATAGACAAGGCTACATAACTGCGTCTCAACGCGGACATGTTTATTATTTACAAGGCACAACTGTTATAGATTCGGGCTTAATTAACAAAATCCGAAATAAATCAAAAAACATACTTCAATCAACTGAAATTGGTAGTTTGCCGAACGAAAAAGCAGTTTCGAAGATAATTATCCAACCTTTTCCAGACTCCACTGTTGTCGGCTTTCTCTTTGTACAAAATCGGATTTTATATCAGGCAATTTGGGATCAGCAAGATTTTACTTTAAATGACATTTGCAGGGATGTAGTTGATGTTTGCACTTATCGCTCCCCAATATCTAAAATTTGCATTGCCACTAGTAGAAGCATATACTTGGCGTCAACAGATTACATTAATTACTTAAAAACTGACAAATGGATTAAATTAGAGAACAAAAGCATAGCTCTAGATGTTGTTAAGATAAGTCATTGCTTTCTCACCGAGTATTATGTGGGAATTGTTGATGACGTCAGCAAATCTATATGCTTTTACTGGATCCCGAACCCTCTGGATCAGTTAAGTGAAATTAAAATAAGTGTTCAAGGATTTTGTCATGATACCCTAATGAATACATATTGGGTGCACTCAAATAGACAATTGTTTGAGATTATAGCAACAAATGAGAGTCAAGGATTGTGGCGTAAGTTCGTTGAAATCAATGACTTTGAAAAGGCCAAGGAATTGGCAACAGCGAATGAGGAAAAGGACGAAATACTATACAATCAAGCCAAGTATTTGTTAAGCAGAGATCAAGGATCAATGGCGGCATCATGTTTCGCACAAATGAATAATTTCGACTTAGATGAAATAGCATTGCTGCTTACCGGCAATTCAGCGTTACGTGAGTTCATCGTAATGTGCATACCTAGAATCCATAGTAAAATATCAAAAACACTTGTGCTCCATTGGTCTCTGTATCTAGCTTTAGAAGAAATGACTTTGCTAAGACTCCAAAAGTTAAAACATAATCACTTGTACTTGTTTTGCAAGTCATTGCTACTAGAGCACAAGCATATATGCCATCCTAAAACTGTTTACCAGTTATTGCAGAGTCATGATGAAGATGATTTAATTTTAGAATATGCAGATATGATTAATGATTATAAGCACAAGTTTTATTTCTATATCAATAAAAAAGACTACTTGCGGGGTATAAATACTCTTGAAAACCAAAAAGATGTAGGATTGATATATTCCAACATTTCACTCTTGCTCCAGCATTCTCCAAAAGAAACAGTTAACTTATTGTTGAATCACCCAGACATTGATCCTAGACTTGTTATTCCTGCTTTCGTAAAGCATTTGAGTGATTTGGATTCTATATTGCTATATTTGGAGTCAATAATAAAGTCTAATAGAGAGCCTAGCGTTCACAATTTTCTTTTTAGCTTGTACTGTCAGTATAGCAATGAAGATAGCAAAATTATGCCATATTTACTAGGCAATCGCCGTTTCTGTGACTTGGATTATGCCTTGTTACAAACAACGAAATTTAACCATTCTTTGTCAACAGTTACCATCTACAGTGAATTAGGCCTTCATGACGAAGCTATTCAAATGTCACTGCGATTAAATGACCTCTCATTGGCCAAAAAGGCAGTAAACCAGGTAAGCGATCACTCTGAAAATCACCGTTTGTGGCTAAAAATTGCAAAACATGTCGTGGAAAAGAATTCGAATTTGAAAGAAATTTTAGAGACACTTGATGAGTCACCATTGGACGTATATGATTTATTGCCATGGTTTCCAAACTTTGAGGAAATTGATGAATTTAAAGATGAGATTTGCAAATCGTTAGAGAAACAACAAAAAAGGATCAACAAGGTACACGAAAATGTGCAAAAATGGCAGCATATCGGCGAAAGATTGCACGCAGCTAAATTAGATCTCAGAAAGAGATACACTTCTATTACCATAAAAGATGTTTGTAGCCATTGTCGTTTGCCTTTAATCCAGAACACGGACTACTTCACCGTATATTCATGCAGACATGGATTTCATTTTAAATGTATGTTGAATTTCTGTAAAACCATATTACCGAGTCGAAGATCGGATGAATTAAGCAATTTGCAAGTAAAATTAGAATTAGCTGAAAAGCAAAAAGATGACGAGTTGGTATTCGCGATCAGAAAAGACATTGAAAGCATGGCTACATTCGAGTGCTGCTACTGTGGTGAAATTATGATTAAAAGCATTGACATGCCATTTTATGCTCCAAACGATAATCCTTTAAAGATTTAGTAAACTTTTAAACAAAGTAATTGTTTTATTGTTTTTTGTTACTCAAAAATAGAGGTATAGCTTGTAATAGCAGATGATAACCCAAACTAATTTGGTATTCCAAGTTATCTAATCTGAACTTAAACGCATCCGTAATCTCATACTGAGGTTCTGTAAAGCTGGGTACATCGTTCAACTTCCTTGAAAACAAGTCAAATATGACCTCAACCTTTACTTGAGGTTTGTTGATGGTCGCAACGCATGGGATGAAGGGAAAATTCAAATTATTCTGGTTTCTATGCAACAGCAAATTGTCAGCAATTGGTTCCATCAGTTGGAAGCTAGCAGTCTCTGTTACTTGTAGATAAAAACGACATTTCTCATGCTTGTCAGGCGGGTTTTTATAGCCCTCGACTAAATGAGGTTTGCACTTGACCTGCTCAATTTTCTCAACTTTTAGTGCGTCATCACTGATGAAATATATCTTGTTGCCATCAACGTGGATAGACTCGACAAATTCGCCATAGTAAACCATGTCACTTTTGTTTAATGGAAATAATTTGTTTTGCTCCAGTTCCAACAGTAAGCTATTCCAGGGTGCATGGGGATTATTTAATACCAACGAGTGTGTTTTGGATTCCCTACAGAGTACTTTAAATTTTAAATCAAATACGTCTAGTACAATTATAACATTGCAAGATTGGTACTTGTCGTAACAATAGATGTTAATTATTGTATCTGGTTTTGTGTAGAATATGTTGAGTTCGGGTAGATCGGGAAATTTAAAATCGCGCAAATAAAACTCAAATTTGTCATCATTTAAAGGATTGGTCTGAAAACAAGATTTGTCCGGCTTAAAACTGGTGTAGTAACTGTCTACTGGTACATTATCAGTATTTAATATACAAGTGCTCATTTTTAAGGTTACCCTACCAGGATAATATTGCAACTCATCCGCTATCTTGGATTTAAATAATTGGATATCGGATTGCAACAAATTCGACAAATGATCGATGCTTTGATTCACAGTGAAATCCTTACATAATGTATGCAAAAGCCTATCGCTGCAAAATGCATTTGAGTTGTTAGATATAACCACAATGTCATAAGGACAAGAATCTGCAACATAGTGTACTGGTTTTGTATCTGTTTGGACATCTAATTGACTTTTCACAACAGCGGATATAGTTGGATAATTTTCTATATCATTGTATTTTAAAAAAGAGGTTGCAAAGTTGTGTAGTTCAACTCTGGCCATGTTGTTATTGCCAGAAATGACATGTTTATAGGTCCTGGTATCGTCTTTGAATTTAATAGCGTCATCTAATATTTCATCGTCTGAATCGGAGAGTTCAGGTTTTAAATATGGATCTACCTGTGGAGCAGCATGATCCACAATGAAAGAACTCTTCATAATTTCTAATGAGTTGTGATGACTTTTCAATACTCTGATTTGATATGGAGAAAGAATGTAGCCGATTGAAATCTCGCTATTGCTTCCACTGGTGTATGCCTCGTTCTTAGTTATTTCACCATGATATTTACCTATGTTTTTCTCTTCCTCGATGTCTTGTAGTATCTTCGCTAGCAAAATATACCATTTCTCAACAGGCTTTATTATTCTCTGGTTATTGTTGAATAAGAAGATAGTACCTGTAAATCTTGAATCTTCCATTTCAACTACAATATGACAGTCCAATAGTTCCTCAACAAGCAAAGAAAACAAATTTACAGCCTCGATATTGTCACCAAAGGCAGTGTATCCTTTCAAGATGTTGAACTTATCAGCAAATTGTCCAAATCTTTCGATAGAAGAATGGTCTAGCTGGAATTTTGAAAATCTAATCAAACTATCTCTTAGGAGCTTACTGTAGCTTTGGGGTCTAAAAACATGAGAGAATATACCTCGGGTCGTGTTGAGTTCGTCTCGAGTTCTACATTTTGAAATGCACTCATCAATTATCTTCATTCTTAAGTTGCTTACCTTATTTCTGTTTTTATCGTATCTATCAGGTCTTTTTCGGTCTCTATTTTCATAAGGCAAGTTGTTGTGAAGGCGTTTTGTCACCTCTCTTGGCATTGATTCAAGGAGATTCGTAACTGACTTAATTATTGACTGTTTTTGTATTAAGGTTTGCGTAATAGCGCCCAAAAAAGCCGTCATGTTACGAGTTCACTAGTGATAATAATTAGTCCCATTTTAGTTTGACCTCTTTAGTATAGAGCTCTCATTAAATAAGCTGTAATTTTCGATGGCATGGTGGACAAGTATTACTATTACCTTAATATTGTACGTCTAGCGTGGAAATCTATTCAGGGGTGATATATTCTCAATTGTATCATTCTCAGCCACCCCAGATTGTATTATCAACTTAATTCAATTCTATTGGTATCTTTGTCAATGATAATGACTCACTCCAACACCAGCAATTCGCTGGAATACCAGTTTCTTTATCAACGAGGAGATATGAGACCCATTCTGACCAAATGTCCTATCTCTAAGTAAGAGGAATACCTAGAAATTATACTAGAGATCCGAGATCTTCATGCCACCAAATACGAAAGTTTATCAGGAATAAGAAATGATGTTCTGTGAAGGTCGCAGGCCAAAGAAAGACATCCATATGCTGCCTTGTTTGTAAACAAAACGACATTACAAACATCAAGACAGAATACGAAAATGGTTATCGACTGAGACATTGCAACTTATGCTCAAGTGCTAATCAGCCAGGTTATTTTACGAGAGATATTTCCAGTGCATTTTCATATTGAAAAAAAGGCTTGATGGCATATTGTGGGACTGATACATCTTTCCAGGAGGTCCTCCGACTTGGAGTTGGGGATATTTTCTGAAATTGGGTCCCATATGAAGCGGCAACTTGAAATTAAATCCAAGTGCTTATCAAAACGGAAGAAAACCAAAATAGCTTTCGAATCTTCCAGCGACAGCGAACCTGATCAGCACATAGAAGTCAATGATAACATATTTGAGCTGGTTAAAAGACAAGCTAAATATGACATGGAACACATTACAGGGAAAGAATTGGAAAAGCCCTTGAACAATGCGGAAGATGAAGACCAAATTGATATTGTAGACTTGGCGCAATCCTTAAAAAAGAACAAGTCTATTCAAGAAATTGATCATTCAACCATGAATTATGATAAAATTCAGAAAAAGTTTTATCAGGAATCTAAAGAGATTGAAGAAATGACTGCTGAGGAGGTTTCTGAATACAGATCTCAACTTGATGGCATTAATGTCAGAGGTAAAAGATGCCCTAAACCAATTAAAACCTGGGAACAGGCTGGTCTACCACATGCTTGTTTTCGAGTAATTGTAGAAGAACTGAAGTTTGCAAAGCCAACACCGATTCAATGCCAAGCACTACCTATAGCTCTGAGTGGTAGGGATATTATAGGGATCGCTAAAACCGGCTCTGGAAAGTCACTAGCTTTTCTATTGCCATTATTTAGACATGTTATGGCTCAAAAACCTATAGAGGTTGGTGATGGTCCCATAGGTATTATACTGGCACCCACAAGAGAACTCGCTAATCAGATTTACAAGGAATGTAAAAATTTTACCAGATCGCACAATATTAATGCAGTTTGTGCTTACGGTGGCAGTAACATTGCTGCGAATATATCTGACTTGAAAAAAGTTACTCACATCCTAGTGTCTACACCGGGTAGAATGATTGATTTAATGACTGCGGGATCCGGTAAAATACTTTCGCTCAACCGAGTGACTTACTTTGTTCTTGATGAAGCGGATAGAATGTTTGATTTGGGTTTTGAACCACAAGTCATGAGAATTGTGAGGAATGTAAGACCCGATGCGCAGAAGCTGCTATTTAGCGCTACATTTCCTCGTCAGATGAACTCTTTAGCTCGTAAAATACTAATAAGGCCTATTCAAGTAGTTGTTGGAGGTCTTAGCGTAGTTTGCAATGATGTTGCCTTGCACGTTGAAGTGTTTTATGAAGAAGAAAGGAAGTGGTGGAGGTTATTACAAGTTTTGGGCGAGGAATTTAAGAAAAACCCAAACTCTCGAGTTTTAGTATTTGTTGACCGTCAAGAGAGTTGTGAGTATCTACTTGGTGAACTATTTAAGCGCGGATACTGCAGTATGTCATTGCATGGGAGCAAAGATCAATCAGAGCGAGATTCGGTTATAACTGATTTCAAATGTGGAAATATTCCGATAGTTATAGCCACATCTGTCGCTGCTCGCGGTTTGGATGTGAAAGGATTGAATTTGGTTGTTAATTACGACTGCCCAAACCATTATGAGGACATGGTACATAGGTGTGGTAGGACAGGCAGAGCAGGTAATAAGGGTGTGGCATACACCTTTATAACTAGAGAACAGGAACAATATGCGCCTGAAATAGCCAGAGCACTTTCTGCATCTAAGACACCAATCCCTGACGATTTACAAAAACTAGTGGATGCGTTTCAGCAAAAATACCAAAATGGTGAGGTTAGCAAACCTAACTCAGGATTTAGCGGCAAAGGCTTAGATAGAATAGAGCATCAAAGAGAAGAAGTGAAAAAGGTACAAAAGGGTATGACGCATAATGAGGAATCCTCTGAATCAGAAAATGAGCAAATTGCTGAAATTTACAAATCAAACAAAAAGTCAAGCAGCAATCAGAAACAGCAGGAAGATGAGGAGATATTCCTACTAGAAGAGACAGCTTATAGGACTGCAATTCAGCTAACTGATCCATACAACACTCTTGTGCCAACTAGTAAGGGACCTATGAGAGGAATTGATTACATAAAGATGGCAGAGGAAAAGATGAAGAAGATGTTCAGCAGCGGGAAGGTCATAAAAATAAGGACGACAGACAGCGCATACATGTACAAGACAGAAGTCGAAATAAACGACTATCCGGCAAAAACTAGATTTAGACTGACATCTAAAGAGCAACTAAACGCGTTCCACGAGTTAAGTGGAGCAGTAGTTACCGTTAGAGGCAGATACTACCCAGCTGGGTATAGACCGCGGAGAAACGAGGAGAAAAAGTTGTTCATTGGAATTGAGAGTGGTAGTTTTGACTTCGTTGAAAAAGCAAGAAATGAAATAATGAAGGAATTATCAGATGCGGCATCTGAGCCAATTGAATTTGGACAGGGAAACAGATATTCAGTGACTTGAACAAATTTATTTTAGCGTAACAAGTACACCAAAGGACCTCTATGATTAACCATGTTTAGTTGTGAAATAAATAAGTCTTTTTCAAGTACTGGCCTATCTTTTAGATTAAAATCAGGAGTTTGAGCTTTACTGGCTAGGTCTCTTAAACTCAAGTTACTGCTACTTCTAGTCACTTTTCTAGGCTTGAGGTTAGGCATTTTAAATGATTCTGATGTTAGGCTTCGAGTAATCTTACGAGAGAACCAAAACTCGCAAGAGATATTCAACATCCGATAGCTCGGCCACGATTTTTGAATATGGCATTTGAAACAATGTAACCAATATCTGTTTGAAAGCTAAAAGATACATGATTAATCCTGAAATCTCAACACTGGTGCAGTGTGGCAGCGGGTGATCCACTGTAAAACTCAACGAACTAATCAAGCAAGATATCTATATTATGTCAACCAGCGATTATAGGAAACAGTATTGCTACCGTTTCTTCTCTGCCACCGAGTCACCCATTTCCT
>JADGIF010000273.1:0-12088 GCA_018985225.1 Amoeboradix gromovi
CTAGGAAAGAGTACCGTCTAAGAAAATGCACCTTTTGCTTAGATGCTCAAAGACCTTATATATTTGAACGAGATGCAGGGTCTTCTACTTTTATTTTAAAAAGAGGATTGAAAGTAATGAAAGAAAACTGGTATAATAGAAGATCTTTTATTAATGATAGCATTTCCTGCGTATGGAGCACCTTTAAAAACGAGTTAGTCTAGTTTTTATATTTGATGTACCAAAACTCAATGACGCAACAATGAGCTGCCAAGCACGTAATAAATCATGCAATGGAAGCTAATGATAGTTTTGATTTTATCAGCACTAGTGCTATAGATTTGCTTTATCACCAGCAATTAAAGTTCATATGAAGAGCAAGTAAGGTTATATCCTAAAATCTAGAATCAGAAGGGAACTTCTACTACCTCTCAAGCAAAACACAGAAATTAGGCACATATTGTCGCAGCAGCCATCGACTTTATTTAAACAAATGAAAAAATTTCACGAGGAGCCAAGCTGAGCCATGCTTGGGGCTTTAGGTCACACAATAATCAAATCATTTCTGTTTTATCCCCTACGAATCATAAAAATGTTGTTTTTCAATCTTCTTGTGATAGGAACTTTATCGCTTGAAAAGAATGAGTTATCCTCGCTGGAAACTTTTAATCAACTAATCCTTTTAGTGAGAAGTGGAAATGTAGTAGAATTCTCAACTTATGTTAATGCTCACGAAAACACATTGTTCAGATGCCCGGATAGTAGAGGGTGGCGGAGAGATCAAAGTGCTAATTTTGACTTATGTGTGACATTAGTAGATAAGATTTTTACTCATCCAAGCCCAGATTTTGACAAGTTTGTTAATATACTAATCGGTTCCTCAATGTTAAGATCGCTTTACCTCATGGAAAAGCTGCTGCAAGATAGAAGCCATTACAGCATTGGCCATTTCGCACGTATTTGGCCTTATCTGTATCAATATCCTACTCTGGCATTCTCTCGGACTTTTACAACCTATGTAACAAGAAATCGAATCAGCGCTTTAGAGTACTACCGAAATACGGATGACCAGGCACTTGAATCCGCTCCCAATCTCAGAACTTTTATTCTTTCCATTTTCTGGAATACAGCTTCTATCAATGATTTCGAAACAAAATTTCCCATTCAAATTCCGAACTGGTTTTATTTCCTATCTATTGAAAGCCTTAACAGTGGCAGTTTTGTGCTCCTTTTGATACGCCAGTCAATTTGTATTGCTGATGTATTGAAGTACAAGTCGGCCATCCATTTCAATATGACACTGGCGATCAACTTGGATATTATATTTCCGGTCAGAAACGGAAAGGCCTGGTACATTGAGATAAACGATAGCAATTTGGAATTCGATGTTGAATTATTGTACTTTTTAGGAAATCACGCTAATAATATGGGATTGCGATCTAGAGAGTTGGCGGCTGCCTTAGATAATGATGACATGATAAAGGCTGCTTTTGCATACTGGACATATGGTCACCCCGACAGGGCAGCTGCAGCAAACAACGCTGCAACCTTATAGATAAAAAGTAACCTTAACTGTTACAGCTCATCGAACTTTGTAAAATAAATCATTTTATTGAGAATTTGTATATATTTGCATGACTTTTCGAATACTTTAAATACTCTATATTCTTCATTTTTACAAACGGTAAATCAAATCTAAAGAGATAACTAATAGTTGCAGCATACATTCATCAACGTTTAGGAACTGATCGAAACGTGAAAAAGTGGATGTCTTTTAACCTGTCTTCAAAAGAGATAAACGATACATAAACCTGTAAACTATTTGTTTGATGATTCTTATGTGACTAGGCAAAGCTATAGTGTGTTGGTCTTACTACTTGTGCAATAATAGGGATCATACGGCAGCAAGGAACATATACATCAAGTATCTGCATCCTTATTCAATCACGCCTCAGGGTAGTGCAAGCGTGAGCAATCACTGTAATGGAGCATTTAGCATTGCTAGTTTCTCTGTGGAAATTCTCGATTTTCTCGGAAATCTGGACTTTTAGCGAGGAGGTGGTATATTGTGATAAGAGATATAAACTCGTTAAAATTCTTAGGAAAGAGGACACATGAAGTCATGAATAGATCCTAAGTCTTAGTAACTACTAATAAAGCTTATGGACAACACTTCTATCATTTTGATTTGAAATTTAAGTTCTTCCAAGAAACATCGTTTAATGTCAGCTCCACCAAAGCCATGGGAAACTGGAAATGATCAGATCGCAGCAACAGGAACAGTGCTTGATGCCGCAGGAAATGGACACAACACTGGATTCTCTGCAATAGGTGGAGGATATGGAGGGTACAGTGGCAATTCATTTGGTGGAGGATATGGAGGGTATAACTCTATGCTGGGTAACACATTTGGTAATTATGGAGGATACAACTCCATGATGAACCCTCAAATGCAAATGAACAATCCAGTAGTTGCTAAGCTGCAAACATTTCAGCAAATAATATCCACCTTTTATTCCACGGCACACGTACTTGAAAGCAGTTATCAATTCATAATGAATATAGTTTACATATTCATAGGAATGCATGAGCAAATAGATGGCGCCAAGTCCAGGATGTGGAAATTTTACGATTCTACCAGATCTGTTATTTCTCAACTTAAAAATACAAGCATAAAAGATTTGATTCTTAAATTTTATAACAAAAAACCGTCATTGAATGCAGACGAATTTAAAAACTACTTGAAAAACAAAGAAAAGCATTGGAGTACACTGAAGCTAGTTCTGAGCATAATTGGGACCTTGTATTTCATAAGAAGAGTTGCTGCATATCTTATGCATGTGCCAATTGCTAAAATCGTTAATATATCACCGGAAATGCAGAATTTAGGACTTAAAATTGGAGATGGAATTGGTATACTGAGCTATAAACTACTAGACGTTGACGCTTCTAAACCACAATCACTAGCTAGGTGGCAAGGTAAGTCGATAAAGATTCCTACAGATTCATACGAAATAATAGAGTAATTAATGCACGCAAATTGAAATAAATTATTTCTGAATTGCTTTTAGATCTCTTTATTTTCTTTTTCAAGCTCCAAATCAGGGCTTCATCTCGTTTACATAACAAACAAAGAACTCGAAAAAGTTTCACGCTAATTGGATAACTAAAATGTTTATTAATCATATCCTGATTGTTGGGCCCAGCTTAGGATAAAATTCGATTTTTCAGGGGTTAAATACTGTTCGTGCACTTGATGTACCTGTCTCTGACTTGGGCTTCGCTGGAGTGAAGCTCTGAACTTTCTTTGCGAATTGCGAACAGATGTGGTTCGCATTAGCTGACTTTCATGCTGCTTCGTGTTGATTTGATCCAAAAGTTTCGGCTGGTTGACCTGTCTTGCACTATTGGAGCGGTTTAAATTAGAATTTCGAAAATGCTTAATTTGAGTCTTTTTTTTTAGCGAATTAGGAGACAAAAGCGGCTTATCATCTTCATCGTCCGTTTTAAGGCTGCGGCTTCCCACGATCAATCTGTCACAATGATCGAATACGCTACCAAGAACATTTTTATCCTGTTTATAAAATTGATATCCAGAGGACTTATCATCAGACTCACTTTCACTAATGGGGTCCAGCGCGAAGGAAGAAGTCTGTCCACTATTACGGGTTCGAGGTGGTATACGTTGCGGAACCTCAACCGCTTCTTTTTTTCCCTCTTCAATTACTGTATTGTCGGTAGACATCAGCTTATCATCAATAACACTATCCGACCTGGTTCTAGACTGACAGCTATTGCAGATTGACACTGGTTTTGGTGGTGCAGTAATTAAATCAGTCTGTACTGATGTGCTAACTAACATATTCCTTGCTGTTTGATTTTCTGTTTGAGTTTCCATTGATATAGTTATCGCTTTCTTTTTTTTGTTAAAAATTCGGAACTTCATGCAACCAAAAAAAGACAAATTGTTTGATCTCCAAACTTGTGACTAATAAACCAATCATATTATTGGTCATGTTTTAATTCAAGCTTACGTCTTGTAAGTGATAAATTAAAGAGAAGTCGATTAAGATCAGCGAAGCATTATGATACTGATACCGCTGTAATTATCAGAATATTTCCCACATTTTGTTCTCCTAATCAAGTATCATGAATTACAGAAAAACTCAACTGCAAACCAGCAAGTCCGGAATTTATGTCATATCATCACATAAACTAGATTACTACGACAACGGTAGTATGAAATCATACCCTTTACATGCTTTAACTAAAACTACAGCTATCGAAAACAGAACCATGGCAACAGGATTAAGTAATGGCACGGTTATGCTATATGATATTCAGGATGAACTGAAGTTGAAGCAAACTATTGCTGGAGTGTCTTCTCACCCTGTATCCTGCTTGGAGCTTAATAACGAGAATTTGTTTATCGGATATGAGCGTGCTAGAAATGAGGCATCCGTTGTAATATCAACTGTTCAAGGTAGCACTGTCATGGAGTATGGCCAGTCGGAGCATTGCACTAGTGGTACTTGGTATACTCAAAACTGTATTTTGACAGGAATGAATAATAAGCTGATCCGAATGTATGACATAAGAGCAGACGATCCAACTGCGACGTGGTCTACTAAAGCCGTGTACAATATTATCAAAGATCCATTTAGCGAGTACGGTTTCTTGAGCTGTAATGACGATTCAATAAAAGTGTGGGATACTCGCAATGTCATTCAAGATGTCCAATCTCTGGTGTTTAGAAATTGCAATAAAGTAGAGTACTCCAAAACCCGACCAATGTTCATTGGTGCCCTGTCCAAAGATACTAGGAAAATGAAATTTTGGGATATTCATGAATTTAATGGCAAGCTGCCAACCTTCAAGGTGTACAAATCATTCGATGATAAGTTAGATGGTATTCTGTCATTTGGATTCGGATATTCTAATAAATCTAATAAGCATTTACTACATCTTTGTCAAAAACAACCATCGACTTCAAATGAATACGGCCTAGTGGATAAGACAATTTGGGATGACGAGAGTTGCTCTTATTCTATCAAGTACAATCAGTTAGTGTCTCCTAGTACTGGTAGAGTCTACAAATTTGATACTCCGAGTGATGTGGTAACAATAATCAAACATCGAATTGAAGAAGGATACGGTGCAAGTGCTATAATTAATGCAAGGATAAGTGGAGAGGATCATAGTAAATCAGCAATGATACCTCATCCGGTGTTTTGTACAAGCGAAAATCAAGTGTCTCATTTATGGAACTGGATGGCATATCTGACTTCAATGAAAGATCTAGAAGAATTTAAATACATTTATGGTGGGTTGGTGGATATGATGCAAAGCAATTTAGAGGATGAAGAGATTAGTTTAATAGATGCTCCATTCAATAGCATTATTACTAGCTCATCAAGATTAAAAGCATTATTGTTTCTTGGATATCCTGATTCAGAATCGGTATTTTCAAGATCTTTGGAAGAATTAGCATTACAGGGCAAGATAACAATAGCTGCAGGTAGATACTTTTTTGCCAGCGACTTATATTCCTGTACTAATTGTCTAATAAATGGCAACGATACAACACTACAACTGGTTGGTACTGTAATTTTGGGATATTCTTTCAAAAGTGCAGCATCTTCGCATTTGCATAATCTACTGAATAAAATAGATTGCCCGTTTATACAGGCAATTTTAACTTATTTGTATGAATTCAACTGGCTAGATGTGCTTGAAATTCCTGAGCTACCATTAGTTGATAAACTATACATTGCAATGCGATATTTAGACAACGTAAGCTTGGAGAAGTATTTGAAAAAAGAAACAAAACAACGAGTACAAGACGGGAGTCTCTTCGGATTGTATTTGACAGGTTTAGCATCTGATGATGCAATTCAACTACTTCAAAAATACATCGATATTACTGGCGATCTACAAACAGCAGTTTTGGCATCTTTACAAATAGATATACAAACTCCAAAATATTCGAAATTAATTAAAAACTGGATTGGGTTGTACCGCAACTTGCTGAACAAGCTAGAGTGTTTTGAACAGCGGGCATCATTTGATATTGTTTACAGCTCAAAGTATCCTGATGCAGTGGCAGCAAGTCAGGTCCATTTAAAATGTCAATATTGTGGATTACCATTATTAAGTACCAATCAGTTTGGAAGGAACCCTAGTAGATTCTTTGGTCAAAGACAACAGCAGCAACATGTAGGGTACCCTATTAGATTTGGAGCATGCTCTAATTGCGGACAGTCCCTGCCGTTGTGTAGCTTATGCTCGTTACCAGTAGATACTAATACTCTGGGGTTAAATACCGATCAGTTCTACGTATGGTGTCAGCAATGTAACTAATACTAATATAGGCAGGCATGGTGGACATTACAATCATTTAATCGAGTGGTTCAATGGTCACGATCAATGCGCAGTTGTTGGATGCGACTGCTGCTGCATGGATGGCAAACGAAATAATAAACTATAATTTTATTTAAGAAACCAATAATGCTCTTATTTTCTGGTACAGAATCTACCATAATCACTTGGAGTATATCCATAATCATCTCCAAAAGTCAAATGCCATGCTTTTTCCATGATTCCCAAATCGTTCCATTTAACTGCCTTTTCTAGTACTTTATGACGCTGAATCTCTATGCTACACTTTTCTGGATGTATTTTAACATCATTCACATTGTCATCCTTGGGATTCTTTGTTGTCTGATTAGTATACACATTACAAGCCCAGATTAATTTCTGTTCCAATTCATTCAACCAGAATACCCCTTGGCTCAAAAATACATCCCACCCATTTTTCTGTAGATGCTCGATTAATTCTTCATATTCAGTACCTTTAAACTTGTTATAGTAGCCATAAAAACTGGAATAATGATATCTTGGTAAGTATATCTCACAAGTGGTAGATTCTTTTATTTTGCACGTGGTTAGATACGCTGGTGTCTGTAAGGTTTTACCAATTTCTTTTATATCCGGCATAAAGTGATAACTAAAATAGTGCGTTTTGTAGTTGAATCTTATGTGTAATGGGGTTCCAGGTGTACAATACGCATAAGGTCTAATCATAGATTGTAAGCATCTCCCATCTTTATTTAACTTCATGAACAACTCGTTAAAATCAAATTTTTCACCTTTTCTATGCATTCCTAGAAGTGCAAGGCATTCAGATTTATTTATTATTGGCGGGTTCATTTTAGTTGCAAATATGCTCAAATTCTCATCGTTCCACTGATCATCAGTGTGCCAGGTATTGTTTGGGTTATAGTGCCATAGTGTAAAATGCATTAAATTCTTTTCAAATGCTCTAAAGTAGCAATCATATGCAAAGTTGTTCAAGCTTTCGTCACTGCTTATCATCATCCACTTGTCATGTATATCAAATGCTAGTCCCGTCTCGCCCAACAAGCATGGCACATTCACTGGTGTGTCATCCTTGATTTGTTTCACTTGATCTGTGAAACACTGCCTTATTCCATTTGTGCCCATGAATAAGCAGTTCATTATATGGCCGTCTCCTCTCAGGTACTTTATAGCATTTATTTGAACCAAGGGAAAGGATTTGGTCATTAAAGTTATGCCATCATACCAATGCGGCGCTAAGCAAAGAGGATGAATAGATTTACTAATCGACTGGGGTGGAGCCTTAAGTACTGGCGGTTCTAAAAAGCATATCAGGCCCGGTATTTCCCTTCTAAATAAGGAGCATTCTAACTCTACAAATCTCATCCAATAGGTATCAAAGTCAACTTTGCTACCATTGTAGTTTACAAAGTAGTCATTAACATAATCCAGGTCGTTGTATACCTTGTGGTGCTTCCATATACAGCCAGACCATGACATAGATAGTTTATTGTTTGATTCTAGATGGTTGTAATTGAATTTAACAAATCTACTTCTTATGTCTGAGTGTTCTATAGGTTTAATTAGGTTACTGGGATGTACAGGATTTTCTAGCCATACCGATTTACCATCCGGATCAATTGTTGCTGAAGAAGGAACGTTGAACAATCCAAAAGATGAATAATAAGTCACACTCTGTTTGATTCCATTTCCCAGCTTCATACCTTGTATTATAGTAGGTGAGTTATGCTTATGAACTTGTACTGCAGTCGCAATTTGGTTTAATTTACAGCCAATAAATCCTTCGCTTGGCTCATTAAAGCTATCGAAACCAATAACACAATCTAATTTTGAGAGCTTAATGCGATAGAACAAGTAACCAAAGGCATTAAGAAAAGACTCTACAAGAAATTCATGAACAGTCTGAGAATATTTATGAAAGTTGATCACACAGTTTGGGGCAAAAGTATTACCCGCAAAGAACAGAGTAAACATGGTTGCGCATGCTAATTTATTATAGTTGGAAGGCCATATCATCTTAGGAAGAGGAGTGTGATAATTAGAAAGCCAATCCTCATGAGTGAGTGCTGCGCCACAGGCATAAAAATTGTCAGGATTGAAACCTACTACTTGCAGTGTCCAATAAGGAGCACCCGAACCACCAGTAAATCTAGACCATGTATCCTGATGTGGATCAATAAAGAATTTGAATTTAAAAAGACTTCCAATCTCTAGAATTTTTACAAGATAATCAATGAATTTATCATCATAATTGGTTGGGCCTTGATGTTCTAAAGCTTCCCAAGTAACACAGTATCTAATTATGTTAAATCCCCATGATTTCAAACGAGCAAAATGAACATGGGCTTCATCGATTGGAAATGGTCGATTAGTGAAGGATATATCATGTGTGTGTGTTTCTTTGGATGTTGTGTTGGTGGGATTTTTTATATTTCCACTAAGGTTAACACCTCTTAACGTTAGTGTGCGATTTAATTCATCAACAAATTGATTATTTAAAACCTTCATACACCAAGTGTTTCAAAAACAATATGAAAACGAGTTTTATTAACTTCATTACCATGAATGGGTCCAGTAGGTTATCATAAAAGCATCTGGAAACAGCTTTTTGCATTGCTTAGCATCCAAATACTGACCAAAAGCGGCTACACAATTTGTTGGAGGTCGATGCCAATCTACACCATACAAAATACCAGGTTTGGCAACATAAAAATCATCTTTGTACTGCTCGTATTTAGAGAACAGTCTATAAGAATCTCTCAAGATGATAGGGCCAGTCATAGCCTCAGGTCCGTCATTCTGGTGCATTAAAAATGCAATTCGATTTATTAAGAATAACCAGAAAGGGTGACCTTTTCTAGAACCCAAAATTGCATTAGGAATATTGTGAATGAAGTTGTAATCATCACCCAGTACACCGAGTACTACGACCTTATCTGTTATCAAATCATCCGAATTCTTTAAACACTCGACATCTAAATCGGCATAAATGCCGCCAAAGTGATGCAAATAAACATATCTAGAGAAATCGGCTCTTTGAATATTATTCTTTAGCCTATCATACGTATATAACAACCAAGGATATTCTTCAGAAATTAATTGTCTGTTGTCATCATCAGTCCACAATAAGTAGTCCCATTTTTTATGAGTATCTATACAACTATTTTCCCATTCCACATATTTGTCAGGTACTTTTGTATTTTTCCAAGACTGATGAAAAATTGGTGGAATAGACGTTTCTGAGTAACTGCTAACTTTTTCATATGTAACGGATTCCGATTCCCATGAATACGCCGTCTTTTTCGGCGGGTTGAAGGCGTTCAAATCCAGTTCATATCCACTGTCCCAATGACATTCATGGTTTTGACAATTTCCAGATTTTGATTTACATTCTGCATCATCACATTTTTTATCATCTCTCTTGTCTAGAGGCTCTTTCAAGCACTCTAATTGTGTCACTACCACAGTCTTTGTGACTGTCTTATGGTTTATGGCACTCTCTGATCTATTACAATTAACTCTAAAAAAAGTATTATCAGGTTTATTTATCCTTTGATATTCTGTTGAATATTGATCTAATATGATCAACATCCACAGCAACACTCCAATAAAAATACTGTAGCTCATATTTTTTTTATGGAGATGTTTCACAGTTTTAATGATGACTGACCTACATCCGAAAGAGTAATAGCAGAACAATTTATTTAGCATTACGATCAAAGCTTTTGCTTTTTCACTATCATAGAATAAACAGCTTCATCTCCCCATGCTTCCTTGTCTTTAAGAGTGTCTTCGTTGCTTAAATGAGTCCATTTAGATTTGCCCCTCTTTCCGAAGTTCTTGACTTTTAATATATCAGGAAGATCACTCTTGTCTACAGCATCATCGCCAGTAGCAACATCATAATCTCTGTTTAAAATTGCAGCATCGGAATCCTGATAAAACGCACCCTTGTGGTAATACTTTTGTAAAAACGTGTATTTGGTTTTGCTTTCTAACTGTTCTTGCTGTTGCTTAATCTTTTGAGCGTGCAATTCGTTTCTCTCACTTTCCGGTAAAGACCTGAACTGGTCTACTTCCTGAATTAACAACTCGTAGGCCATGCTCTCTTGCTTGTTCCTTATTAATCTAGACAATTCTCTTATTTTCCACTTATCATATTCTTCTGGATTTTCGTCATCTTGATCGTCTATTGCTAGGATTTGGTATTTATCAGAGGAAAATGAATTCATTTTAGAACTTTTTTCAACTTTGTTATGGTGCACAATATATTCAAAATCATCTTCGATCAATTCACTTTTATTTGCTACAATAGGCACTGAGGGCTCGGCAACAGATTGTTGTCTTTCTTCTTTTGGAATAAATTCTAGCGAGGGAGCATCGACCTCTGACTCGCTAGAAGATTCAGAGGTGCATTCCTCCGTACTAGTGGATGTTCCACATGTGCTTAATTTTATAGGTGGGTTAACTCTTCTACTAGCCGCGGGTAACCATCTTGTGGTAATGTCGTTTTGAGATTTAGAGCCAGGAGTTGTAAAGATTTGCTTATCTTGCTTCTCTAAAACACTAGGTATATTTTGGACCTCGGGAAGGTTGCTTTTGTATCCAGACAGTAGAGATACTGGTTCAGACTTATGTTTCGAGAACACTGGTTTCTTTAAGGTTAAAGGGGCCGCAATTGCATGGTTCTTTGGTTCTTTGTATTTATGAAGCTCAATTTCATTTTCTTCTTCACTTTCAGAGGCAAAATCATATTGATGCCGTTTCATCCAAAAATTGTTTCGATTGGAGGCGTTTATAGGACTAGAAAAACTAGACAAAAAAATAATAAATTTATTTGAAGCTTTATAAGCTCTTCTACTTCTTTGACAAAATGGCTGATAAAATCCCAATTCCAGCTATCGCTATACCACCGATAATTCCAAGTCCAATTAATCCATCTTTTTCCATAGATTCATCTATAACGTGCAGTAAATCTTGAACATAGGGATAGTCTGAATCAAGCATTCTCAGCTGATTTAAATATTTCTTGGCTTCATGATACTTCCTACATCTAAAATACGCACATGCCATCCAGAAAAGAGCTTGGTGGCGACATTCAGGCTGATTTAGAAGTGAGTTTAGAAGCGGAATCGCCTGACTAGGAGTAGTTTGAACCAGATGCATGGAATATTGTAAAGTGGTGTTAGGCGTAGGATATGGCGACTCTTCTAGGTATCTGGACCTGGTTTTTTTCAAGTCCTCCGCCGTTGGTTTTCCAAAAGTTCTTAAAACGAAATCTGACTGTTCTGACATGCGTTTTAAAAGTTCTCCCCAGCAAATCAAGTTTGCAGATTTAAGTCAGCTGTCATCCCAGGTAGACAGAAAAAAGTCAAGAGAAATTATACCGCACTTGCTGCAATAGTAGTAAATTACGGATACAGCTCGATTGTTTTCTTGAATATATCATTTATCGCGAATTTGTATGCATTTTTGTATAATTTCAAGACTTTTCCAATAGCTTAAACACTCGATGTTCCTCCTTTTCACTAATGGTAAATGGAACAAATAGATGTAATCCTGAATATGTCAATTCTAAAGAAATAACTAACAGGTACAGCATACAAAGACATATGATCTGATATACTTACCCTCGCTTAATACTAGTCAAAAGATAAGTAGCTTGTCGAGCAAGGTCGCAAGAAATATGGCCACAATGTCCCATTACACATTCAAGGAACGCTTGAAGTTC
>JADGIF010000274.1:0-12087 GCA_018985225.1 Amoeboradix gromovi
TGCATAAAAGAAATTACGTCCACATAATTCAAAAAGTGTTATAGCCACAACCGACTAGATCCTCAAGTCACGCAATCGGCTTTAGCAGATGGTGAAAGGCCCAAGCCGGAGTAAAAGACGTGGTAGCAAATCATTAAACCTATCTTACTGCTGACAGAGTATGGGATACCTGTCAGAATTGCTAGTCTTTTTAACTAGGTTTTCAATTGATTAAATCTCTCTCCTCTGCTTTAAAATGGCTACAAGTAGGCGTTTGAATATAATGCAGCTAGAATTGTTTTTTTAATATTCAGCTAGTAGCCTACACGTCTTTGCTTGTCATTCGAAAACTTTTAAGCTTCATAGTGATCAGCCTACAGTATTTCATAAAAGCAGCAAAGATTATGTTCAAGGAGAAAGGAAAGAAACCAACGATGAGTTGGGAGAGTTTAGCGTTGCATCCCAAAATAGTTGACATGATTAAGCAACATCATGATGCACCATCATTGGTTCAGCAACACAGCATTCCACAGTTGTTGAGCAAAAAAGATGTACTTGTGGAGGCTTGCACGGGATCTGGCAAGACAAATTCTTTTATACTTCCGTGTTTACATTTTATGTTAAATTCTAAAGACGATTTTGGCATAGTAATTATCTCACCTACTAGGGAACTGTCTAAGCAGACATTTGGAATATTAAAAATATATTGTGACAAATTATCTCTAGAATGTGGATTAGTAACAAGTGGATGCGAACCGAGTTACCCCAAAACTAAAAGATATATTCTGGTTGCTACTCCAAAGAGGCTAATCAATGCTGTTGTATCTAAAAAAGTCAATGTCAAAGTCGTACAAGTAGTGATATGTGATGAAGCGGATAGACTCGTTGATGGTACTTTTCACATCGGGTTTTCAAATTTATTAAGATTGTTTCCCAAACAGCGGTTAACAGGCCTTTATTCAGCTACGTTATGCAAAGATGACTTTTTTGTTCAGCAATTGGTTAGAAAAATGGGGATGAGAAATCCCTTTGTCGTTCGAATCAAGTCTTCTATGTCTTCAGAAAATTCCTCTTCTCCTTCCCAGCTCCAGTACAAATTGTGTTATGTGCAAAGTTTTGAGCGTATTTTAGCTCTGTTTGATATTTTATGCAAAGAAAGTAGTGATAGAATTGTTATTTTTGTGAATTCCTCTGACGGAGTCACTTACCTAACTAGGTTGTTTAAGCTCCTGTTGGAAATTGACCCAGACAACCCTTTAAAGAAGAGACAACTTCCAAAATATTTTACAAATTGGAAGGTTGCAGAGCTTTTAAAAAAATTTAATTTTATAGGAATCCATGGAAAAATGAAGTCTAGCAAGAGAGAGCAGGTTTACAACCAATTTATAAAAAAGACTGACAAGCGACAGGTTTTGATTAGCACCGATCTTACAAGCCGTGGAATAGATTTTGATCAAGTTGATCTTGTGGTACAGTTGGATCCGCCGAGTGATCTTGCTAACATATTTCATCGTAGTGGAAGAACTGCCAGATATAACAGTCATGGGAAGAGTATTATCTGTCTGCATCCCACACAAAGCGCATTCGAATTCACCATGGAACAAAAGCAGTTAAAATGGGAGTTATTAAAATTAGAATTAACGCCTAGTATAAATTACCTTCAAAAGCTTAATGAATTTGACTGGAAGTTAAATAGCCTCGCAAAAGCAAGTGTAATTAGTTTATATGAAGCGTACAGAAATATGATCTACAAATATATATTCGACCTATCAAAACTGGATGTGTCTGAGTGGTGCATTGGTTGTGGATTGCTACAGCCCGTTTATTTAAAAGAAATCAAGAAAATAAACATTGAAGAATATAAAAAGACTATGCTTAAGTTAGTAAATTAATTAATCCAAGCTTCTTTGTTTCCACTGCTTCAAGAAAGTAAAGATGTCATACATTTGGGACACCAAATATAAAAACTAGACTAACTCACTGAGGAAATGCTATCATTAATAAAAGATCTTCTATCATACCAATTTTCTTTCATTTATTGTATTCCTCTTTTCAAAATAAAACTAGATATGAGGTCTTTGAGCATCTAAGCAAAAGGTGCATTTTCTTAGACGGTACTCTTTTCTAGAGTCATTTTGTAATGTTATACTAGTATCATTACTCTTATCTATTTCTTTGAAGTGTAATAGTGATATTTTATTTGAAATGAAGATTGGATGAAAGAGTAAGAGAATAGCTCTACAGAATATCTATTTTTGAAATTTCGATAAAAAAAGTTATTTATTTTCCTTTTATACTCGTCAACTCCGCAAGTAGCTGAATGTCCACTCGCCTCTTGAATCCATAAAATTAATAAAGCTGAAATAATGTGCCAAGTTGTTACAGAAAGTTAGTCCAGTTTTATATTTGATGTCCCTTTTGTTTATTTTTGAAATTTCGATACAAATTGTCTAGTCTAGTATGTACAGAGCATGTCCCAATAAATGAATATAATTCTGAACATGTCAATTCTAAATAAATAATTAACAGGTACAGCATAAAAATACATATGATCTGATATACTTGCCATCGTTCAATACTAGTCAAATGATAAGTACCTTGTCGAGCAAGGTCGCAAGAAATATGGCTACAGTGCCCCGTTACACATTCAAGGAACGCTTGAAGTTCAAGTGTAAACAAAGAGGAAAAACGATGGTTGAATGTAATGAAGCGGTTACTAGTCAGACATGTACAAGATGTGGTACTATAAAGAAAACCAACTTAGAGACCTACACTTGTACAAAGTGTCATTTGGAGATAGATAGAGACCACATGGCAGCAAGGAACATATACATCAAGTATATGCATCCTTGTTCAATCCCGCCTCAGGGTAGTGAAAGCGTGAGCAATCATTGTAACGGAGAAACTAGCATTAGTTTCTCTGTGGAAATTCTCGATTTTCTCGGAAATCAGGACTTTTAACGAGAAGTTACTGAATCTAGAGCATAAAGTTTTTCCAAGTATAAGATTCAAAGATTATCTTCCAAAGTTGAACAAATTCTTTGATGACATCCCTGAAGTCTCTGATATTTTACGTGAAATGTAAGATAATGAACATAATTATCAAACATAAGTTCTATAAAACTGGGCAGCAGTTATAATAAATGCTTTGATTTTTATTTATATCATATTTAATGCAAAGAAGAAATACACCAGAGCATTGCATTATTGGTGAGCTTCCATAGAAAATGAGGACTCTGGTGTCCGCTCACAAATGTCACCAACTTTTTCAATGACACTTAAGCATCCAATATACACACCTCAACTGCAAAGGATTATTAATGCAATAAATCAAATTTTCAGTTCATAGACGTCTGTTTAAAAATTGTGAAAGACCGATATCGCAAAGAGAATATGATAGAAAACTTATCTGGCATAAGTTGTTGGTGATAAAATATGGAGCTCGTCTTTAAAATTTTGTTAATCTAGTTTTTACAACGGGAGTCCCATCGTGTTTACTTGAAAGGATAAAACAATGGATTGTGTACAAACTAAAAACAATGAAAAAATTTTGATTCTTCCGGATTGCTGCCCTAATACCAAGTATCTTTATTATAGACCGGGCGTATTAGAGATGCCTCTGAACTGCTCAACTCCTTGTAATAATATTGTATACAAGTTCAAGCCTCTAAAAGCTAATCATGAAAACGTAATTGTACACCCTATGTACGGACATCTTAACATTGAACACGACACCTATTATGGGCCTATTAATGACACCTTTCTTTATTACATTCAACTGCTCAAAGACGTAGCCGTTATTGAAGGAGATGAAAAAAGCGATGTTCTTCATTTCCCTCATTTGTTTGATAAGCAGCGGTTTTTAAACAAGAGATATTCAAAAATAGATTCGTTTGATGGTTCCAACGTTTTAAACATACTTGTACTACATAATGCTTTTTTCCAACTAGCCTCACAACTACGCCAGATATTGAGGAGCATGGGATTTAAGACTTTCATAATATACATGACTGACGTTACCTTGGCTAAGTTGGGCAATATCAATGGTGATTACATCATTTTTGGATGTTTCAATAAAACACTGCACTTGTTGTACAGTGAAATTTCAAAATACTTAAATCTCTACACGGCTTGGGATATAGTCTACTGGCTTAATAAGGATTCAGAAATCAATTTTTGCAGCAAATATTATTTGAATCCGTTAGACATTCCAGTTGAATATCTTCATGTAACTATAGAGCAAAAATCTCACTCTACTGAAATAATCAAAGCATCCTCACGTTATGGTAGCTATACAGGACTTCCTGTTACTAGTGGTAAACCGATTTCTAAAATACAGCGTGGCAAAAGTGGAATCGCTAGCGACTATCATGAAATTTAAGATTTACTAATAAATACTTAGTTTATATTGACGTAGTAGAACACGTTCTCCCATAATGGTTGATAATCATCAATTAGCGTTGCGACCATACCCACTAACGGTTTGCCTTTCCATGACGACTGAATCGTATCAACATATCCCTTGGTGTATTTTTGGTAGAATGGGGATCTGACCAAATAGAGCATCAGCAAGAAGAATCTTCTGTTTTTTTCATTCTTTACCAACGTTGAGGCATCCGGCAACTTGGTATTTCTGTAGTAACAGCCAAGATCTACAAAAAGAGAGGCAATCCAAGGGGCCCATGAATTCTTACCATATTTGCGTATTAAAAGAACTAAATAAGAGTCGAATACCATATAAAAGTGGTCTGAAGTGCGATGCAATTTCCACTGCAAAGTTAAGGCCTTTCAAACTGGGTAGAATTGACTCAGGACCACTAACTACATTTTTTAGTGCTTTAGATCTGATGTATTCATCAAAAATGTTGTCACCGACCAAAAAATCATTGTCATACTTGGAGTCCTGTTTAATGTATCTTGTCATAGATTGCAGAGTATTATATTCATGGTTGCTACGATCGCCTTTCCAAGTAATGACTGGTTGTTCTGCCATTATGTCCTGCGGATCTGCATCTCTCCCTGGTAAATAAGGGTAAATTAGCATTCGCTGGTTGTTAAATTTAAAAAGAATAAGCTTCAAAACAAACTTAACAGATTCCACCATGGTTATAAAGTGCCACTTTGCATTCTCCGAACTTTTGCGCTGCACAATCATTTCAAAGACGGTTTCCAAATACTCAATGCTTGTAAGCAAATGTGCTAGCACATCATATTTCTTGTTTGAACACGCATAATCCATATATTTAGAATGGAGAGACTTGTTCTTGAATTTATGAGCAACCTTGCCTATTATTTTGTCATGCTTAAGCGTTATGAATCTTAACAGCATGTAGAGCATCTCACTTACAATGTCTGCATCTTTAAATCTACCAGGTAGTATGTATGATAAAGCAGTTAGTATATTTTCAATACCCTCTATTCGCTGTGCGTTGGCAAGCAGAAATTCTTCATACCAAACCATTGAGATTTGATCCCTGTTTTAACGACTGGAACAAATTTCATAAAAACTAGAGTAACTCTTAAAAACAATGGTCTGGTACTACTTGTGTGATATAGTTCTAGGGAACTTTTTGATGGGATTTTCTAGATCTCAAAATTCTTTTTTCATCCTCTATTACCCCATTCTATTTTCATAGAACATGTCCCACATGTATCTGGCAAAACTAGCAATGGTTTCTCCCATACAGTTGTCATCATGGTATGCACAACAACTAGACACCTTTGAGGATTTAGAGTTGTTGTTCTGTAATAAGTGCTTTTGCAGAAGGATACATGAAAATACACGCCAAAATGGAAATTTTATCGACTTAAAATGCGAGCAATGTGGGTGGAAGTTGCGTAAAAAGTTCATCAGATTGCAAAAAGCCAATAAGAATCATCAAAAAAACAAGTTGAGAGCATTCATGAACAAATTGTAATTTTATTAATTACTTAAACCTTCATTTTTTGATATTTTAACGTAGTCTTTGCGTTTTTAATAAATTCAAATGAATTTTCATCAAATTCTGTGAAGAACTGACCGCAGAAAAATAGAAAATCTTCGTTTGTATCCATTATCCTTATGAACTCCGATTTTAATCTACTGTCAGTTTTGACCGATACTATATTCTCTTGTGCCACGTACCTATTGCTTTGATCCGTTAGAACTATTACATTATAAAAAGGTTGATCATTTTTGTACAACAAATTTTGAACTTGCATAATTCTTTGCCAATCCAGTGACTCTGTACAGTTCTCATCATAGTCATGCACTACCGCATAGTATTCATACTGCTCATGCCATATGACGTCACCAATATCAAATTTGCAATTGTTGTACTTCTTAACAGGCGGTAATATGTCTCTTGTTAATATCTTGTCTATAAGTACCCCAAATCTATCCATTACCGGTTCAGGCAGCATCTTCTTAAACGAATAAATTGGCGCATTTGGATTGATTCCTTTAACGGATAGCAAATCTTTCATTTTTGAAAATAGTGGTTGAAATTCGTTAGTTCTAGATTCGTTGTTATTTTTATATATTTCCGTAATTCTAGAATAATAAAAGTCCAGAAATGTGCTGTTGAATCTGCTACCAGAGTTTTCAGTTAACTGATGAATAAGAATAAAATCTTCGCAGTAAGCAGATAGAGTTATCTCCCATATGAATTCGGGTTCCAAAATGTTCATATTGTCAGCCAGATAACAACACCAGCTACATGTGTATATGCTACTAAACCAACTTAGTGACCTCACAGGACTTTGGCCTACGCATAGCATCAAGTTGTTCAAGCACCGCTCTACTATATATTTGACGTCTACTGGCTGCAATTGCATTTCAAACTCATTTTCGTTTACACTTAAACTTCTCAAAATACGTAGCAAGTCAATTCTTGTGAAAAATGGAGTATCGGGCGTATAATCAAAAGGACTGATGTAGTAAATATCCGAGTTAATTGTGACAGAAAGTAAAAACTTGGTAGGAAACCCAATTAGCTTAAAATCTATTTCTAAAGCATCACCAATTAACTTGAGAAGAACTGAAAGCAAGATCGGCATTCCTTTTCGACTTGTTAGACAGTGGTGTAAGCAGGCATGATTAATAGCATTAAAGTTATCAAAGTCTACTTTGAAACCCCATTTTTTAAAGAACAAATCAAGCAAGGACAGTACTTGTTGATATAAAGGTGCAGATTTGCTAATTGCAGTCACAGCTTGTTTGATTAAATCGTCTAGCACATTGGAGTAAACACTAGCATAACTAGGATCCATATCTGGATCTGTTATAAATCCAACATAAAGGACATTAACTAGTAAATCAGAATAATCTTTGTTTATAAAATGGTTTATGTAATGTAATCGAATACAAGTACGAGACGACTTTTTTATATAGTATTTCAGTGTCAGCTGAAGGTACTTTGGAATTGACTTCAACTTGGCATTGCAGTATTCAATAAGGTTTAGCCCAAATGTTTGTTGAAGAAATTGAAAGTAAGGTAATACGTGAAAGGAGCTAGACATTTGCTCCCAAATCTTGAGAATAAGCTGATTGTGCTGTCCTCTTATCAAAGATCTTTGATAGTAATCTGAATTGGTCAAGTAATCATGCTTATATGAATATAAACCCATCCATAGATGACTTTGAGATCCAGCAGCATACAATCCTTGGTTCACAAGTCTTAAAGCTAGCAAATCTGAAAACTCTAGGTATTTGAATATGATAGATATTATCTCTAAAGGAAAATCGCTAGGAAAGTTAACCATTGTGTGAAACGATGGAGATAACTTCAAAAGTATCCAATGTGATAGAGATTTATGGGGATGTGGTGGTCGAGAGTATGACCTACCTGGAGTTCAACATAAAAAACAAACAGATGAATGTTAGTTTGCATGGGTATGACTCCTTCAGATTAGATAACAACTTTTTCGTATTAACCTGGACTCAAAACCTCGATGCTGTTCATTTTATTGTACATCCTTCATATTTGTTAATCGTAAATGGGACGCATGTGTTTTCGCATCTCCAAACTAAGCATATAACTGATGCTAGCCATGCATTTCAATTGGGAATCGACTTTCTTACGCAAGAATTACAACAGATATGCACTGGTGTAGAATTTGAAGTGTTAGGAATCCAGGATCTTCTTGATTTAGTGACTGTAAGCGAATCGCAAGATCTTTTACTAAGGATAAGGAATACTCAAACCACTACTCATGAGTTGAAGAACAGCGTTCGAATGAAAAGATCTATGATAAATAGAATAAATTTTCCAATGTATAACGTTATAACAGAACTGTATTTATTAGATTACAAACTTAAATATCATATTGCTAATTTAGATACGCAGTATAACCATTATATTGCTTTGCTAAATATGATGGTGTCTATGAGCTCTCACAAAGTCAACTTAGTAATTAGAAAGTTGGTCTTAATCACAATTGGAAGCATACCCCTAACAGTTATTGCCACTTCTCTAGGAATGAACCTTTTGGGTCCTGGTTATTCTGGTTCATCATTCAACTTCCCATTAGTGCTTATTGTGTCCTCTTTAATAGGTTTATGCACTGGATATATAGCTGACCGTTTTATATTGTAGTAAATTTAATATTTGCCATCTTAAATGCAAAATAGTTTTGTGTATCTGGAACGCTCTAAAATTTATAAAAAATTTAAAACGGGTCCCACTCTTTGTTATATGATTTGAACAAGGAATTTCACATATTTTTGCGAAATGGATCTCTGGAACAATCTTTAAAAGTCCTGATTAACGAGAAATAAAGAACTCCTAGATAAGAACTGAGGAAGCCAGTTGCCCCATTATAGCGATTGCTCACGGTTTCACTACTCTTACGTGGGATTGAACAAGGATGCATATTTGATGTATATGTTCCTTGCTGCCATTTAGTCTCTATTTACCTTTAATGACAGTTTGTACATTTGCGTGTCTCCAAAATAGTCTTTATTCAAGCTTATACCTTGTCCATTTCTGACTAGAAAATGCCTCAATACATCCAATTATCATCTTTCCTCTCTCTTTGCGCCGGAACTTCAAGTGTTCTCTGAATGCGTTATTTCACTTTGTTGAAAAACGTCTAGTTTCCCATTCCTGCACAGGTTTCTTAATGTCGATGAGTGCATATGATGTTTATAGTTCTTTCTTTATACCTGACATATTCAGAATTGCAAGGTTTAGAACCACTTTTCATTGATGAATAGCGAGGATATCGCATTTTTTCACATTTGAAGTATCTAGAAAAGAAGAGTGTATAAAAAGACATGTGCCCTTGATAAATGGTTTATTCAATAAATTCATTGTCTGGGACACCAAATATAAAAACTAGACCAAGTCGTTTTCAAAGTAGGTGCTCCAAAAGGAGTAAATACTATTAACAATAGTCCTTGTTTAAAACCAATTCTCTTTCATTAATGTCATTCCTCTCTTTAAAATAAAACAAGATGACCCACTATCTCTTTCAAATATATGAGGGTTTTGAGTGTTTAAGCAAAATGTGCATTTTTTTTATTCTTTATCTGTTTCTTTTTCTTTTTCTTCTTACTACCTTTCGTATAACTTGTTTTTTGTTTTCACTCCTTGTTAATCATTGTTTCTAGGATTCTAATGGATGAAAAGCTTTTACAGTAAAATAATTTACTTGGACAGATTAATTTAATTTAATTTACTATCGGTTAATACACACTTGAAATAATGATTCAAACTACTTCAGAAAGTTAGTCTAGTTTTATATTTGATGTCCCGTATGTTTAATTCATAGAGCAAGTCCCATGTGTTTGAAAACAAAGTTTTATGGATTCCAAATTAGGAAATACTTTTGTGGATCCTAATCCCATAGAACTATCTGCCGAGCCTTCTTTCTCTTCAGTTATAGGGCCATTTCTTCGATTCCGAGGAATATTAAAAAATAATTATTCTGTTAGCGTTCTAGTTATTGCCAGGGATCAGCCAGAAATTCAAATATATCCTGATAAAAACAAAAACACTGATGCTTTAACTATCGCTCCAAAGCTAATTGATACTTTTAAATCATATAATTTTTATAGATATATGATTAACGTAGAATTATTAAGTTATGCACAGACAATTAGCTACAGATTGATAACTCTGACTTCTAGTCAAGTATATAACTTTCGCGTTCCAGCGTTTTCTCAAAACTGTAGATTTGCATCGTACTCTTGTGCAGGTGTCTCTATCGGTGAAAGTGTTGGTGACCATGGAGGTTACTGTTCTCTATGGAAAGATTTGCTTTCAGAGCATCAGTGCAATCCTTTTCATTTAATAATAGGCTTAGGGGATCAATTATACAACGATTTAGTATTTTACGTTCCTAGTTTAGCTCAATGGATGAAAAGTAAGACTAGAAAAGCAAGAACTTCATATCCTTGCTCTGATCTAATACTTAATGAAATTAGTAATTTTTATTTCCAGCACTACTGTCTTCATTTTATGCGAGATCATATCAGACATGTCTTTTCTTCTGTACCGAGCATAAACGTCAGTGATGACCATGATATATTTAATGGTGCTGGAAGCTACCCCGCTGATTTACAGAATTGTCCGATATTCAAAGCTGTTTTTGAACAAGCTCTGAAGTTCTATTATCTGTTTCAACTTCACTGCAACATTAATGACCCAGACCCTGTCTTTATTAAAAACTCTAATTTCATTAGTACAATTGGACCAAACCAGGCTATTTTGTGTTTAGATACTCGCAGTGAACGATCTTTACAACATATTTTGCAGCCCAGCACGTACAAGTTGGTATTTCAGAGAATTAAACAGCTTCCTCACTCAGTCAAACATTTGATAATTGTAGTTGGGATTCCCATTCTTTTTCCGTCTTCTAAAATGACTGAACGAGTTTTTAACACAATCTCGAAAATTAATATGAAATCAAACTATATGTTTGATCAAATTCTTAGTAACTTTGGAGAGCCTTCTGTACTTAGTGATATAGATGATCAATGGGGTACGTTGGAGCATACTAATGAAAAGCACTATTTAATCAAACACTGTCAAGAAATCTCAAAAGAATTTAATCTAAGGATTACGTTTCTAAGTGGAGACAGTCATTGTGCAGGCAGTAGTCAGATATATGCTAAATCCTCTAAACTGTTACAAAATAAGAATGATGAAAAATATAAACGACATACAAAACATAGGATTTCACCAGTTTATGACTACAAGCACATAAACCAGATTATTAGCAGTGCTATTACTAACGTGCCACCACCGGGCTGGGCAATGGTACTGTTTCATTTGAATCCTAACCACGTGTTATATGAGGACTACTATCAAGCTATGACAATAACGTTCAACAAGGATGTAGCCAAAGTTGGAGTAGACCTGGATGGTCTAATTTGCGAAAGAGACAAGGAGAGAAAACCAAAATATAAATGGATGATTCCACGTAGGAACTACAGTACTTTTACATACACAGAGGAAGATGAGTTAATTGTGGAGTATTTTGTAGAAAAGGAAATTGATTACAAGAGAATTGGATCAATAAAAGATGTCGAGAAGTTTAGAGCATGTCAAGGATATAAAATTTTCATTCCACCACTGCTGGCAATCAGTGAATAAAAAGCAAAAATAAAGCGCAGTTTAAGTTCAAATAAAACTTTGGAATAAACTATATTATAAAGAGCTTGATTTTCATGAAATATGGAACACTTTTTCAAATTACTATCAAACGCCTGGTTTTCATGTTTATTACAACAAATAGTTATCGTGATAAGATGAAATCCTTTCACTACCACAATTCTTCTTTTCTAGAGTTCTCCGATAGAATAAAACCTGTAATAATCGTGTTTATCATCTAAGAATGATGTCTAAATCAGCACAGCCAAAATATGTCAGATTTAAAGACGTCAATCGAGCTATAAAAACTACTTTTGTCACAGGAAATTTTCAGTACCTCTCACATCACAGGGAAGAGACTATTTTACAGTTTATAAGACATTCAAAAGTCGCTTGATATCTTCACCACCTCCCCAAAAGGGATCAAATTGTTTGCGAGCCCCATATAACAAATAGGACATGCTCTGTAAAAACTAGACTAGACAATTTGTATCGAAATTTCAAAAATAAATATTCTGTACAGCTATTCTCT
>JADGIF010000275.1:0-11973 GCA_018985225.1 Amoeboradix gromovi
TAGAAAGCGTGAAGATTGGTCGTTATTGCTCGTGTATTCTTGATATATCATTTATTCTTGAAATTTTAAGAGCTGTTACAAATGGGACACCAAATATAAAAACTAGACCAAGTCGTTTTTAAAGGAAGTGCTTCATAAGGAGGAAATACTGTTATTAATAAAAGTCCTTCTTTCATTAATGTCATTCACCTCTTTTAAAATAAAAAAAGATGACCCACTATCTCTTTTCAAATAAGGTCTTGAGTGTCTAAGCAAAAGGTGCATATCTTAGACGATACTCTTTATCTGTTCCATTTTCTTCTTACCACCTTATTTTTTGTTTTCTCTTCTTCTTGTTAGTCATTGTTTCCAAGATTTTGATGGACGAAAAGTTTTTATACTAAAATAATAGGCTTGAACAGATTAATTTATTTTACTACTGCTTAATACACTTGAAATAATGATTCAAACTATTTCAGAAAGTTAGTCTAGTTTTTATATTTAGTGTCCCATATGTTTTAGACTTTGCATTCTTTCATCTCACATAATGGTACTAGACTGTGCTACTTTTTCTCAACTTTATCCATTATATGAAATTGGTACCATTTACAAATCGTATGTAAATAGGACAAAACTTACGATTGGTTAAAAACTGTTTATTTTTCGAAAACTGTAACTTATTTTTAGTGTAGAATTTATTTCATAACATGTAGGACAAGTCTTGCTCTCCAACAGGTATTTATGATCTAAGATGGTTAGTAATTAGACATCGCTATATATCCAGGCTACAATACGATCCAAGATATTGAACTAACTGAATAACAAATTTTTTTATTCACTTCATTGAGCTTCCGCAAATCCTATTCTCTTCTGGTTTTCAGAGGTCGTTGAAGTAACGCTGCTTGAATAAGGTCTCGGTGTTGATAAGGACGCACTTGCTCTCCTCTCCAATTTCCTTCTGTTTCTTTGAACAATAAAGAAAGTTATTCCAACAGAGCTGATTAGGAGTAGCACGATTCCTACAGCTACTCCTGCCAGAGTTGAGTCACTTGAGGTGTTTTGTGAGTTCTTGTTAGTTCCAGAATATCCCAAATTACCATCATCAGTGAAGCTTGATTTTGATGGAGCATCTGTTGGTTTTCCAATGCTTGGACTGTTAATTGTCTCACCCAACTGGCTAGAATCTGTTTTACAGATGCTTTTCTTAAGAGAGTAAATCGCCATTAAGGAAAGTGGATTATTACTGACATCGCAAGCTGATAATGATGCGAAATCACTGATGCTTACATTATTAAACTTATTGTACTGTATCAACAATGAAGTTGGCTTGTTGAGAACAATAGAACCACTTAACTGATTGTTTTCCACGTTAAATATCTGTAAAGATAATGGAAGATCGGGAATGACACCAGATATCTTATTGTTTCCTAATTTCAAAACCTTGAGATTGGTTGGTATAGAAGGTAGTCCACCTGAAATAGAATTTGTGCTTAGGTCCAAACTCTCAATACTGCTTGGTAATCCTGGAATAGTACCACCGATTTTATTGTTAGAGAGTGTAAGTGACCGCAATACTTCAGAGAAGGATGGAATTGAACCGGTTAAAAGATTATTAGAAGCGTTAAAACTTATGATATTTGACAATGATGGCAGTCCCCCTGTTAATAAATTATTTGATACATCGACTGTAACTAAACTAGAAGGAAATTCAGGCAAAGCACCCGATAATTTGTTGTAATTAACATTAAGCGTTTCTAACGTCAAGGGCAAAATTCCAATGCTTGATGTTATTTGATTTCCAGAAAGACTTAATATTTTCAAGGGCAGCAACTGCAGTGCTGTGGAATTAATTATACCAGAGAGCCCCGCATCGTTGAAATAAATCTCTGTAACGCGTGCTGAAGTATCGCAGAATGTTTTTATTGTTTTTGTTGCATTAACAACATTCACATTACAGCAATCCAATCTTATGCTTGCAATTGTTAAGCTATCTACGCCTAATCCAGTAGCCAAAGATTCTACATTTACACAGTCTATTGATAATGATACTGCCAGGGTTAGAGTTAAAAACATAAGATAAAGCCACTTGGTTAAAATATAAAGAAATCAAAGCAAAATAATATATTATGCCAGCAATCTACTACATCAAGGCGTTTATTAGAAGAATGGAAAGTAAATCTGAGATTACAAACCTAGCAGCTGAGGAAATAACACTTTCGCTTGATAACTCGCCTTTAGCTTTCTCATCTTCTCTCTCTAAATCTATTTGTTCTACTTGCTGGTTCGCTATTATATTACCTTTTCCGGACGATTTTGGGTCTCCTGCTTTGCCTGCTGATTCAACTGTAGGTACGCCTCCATTGCAATCAACTATAGTCCAGTTTACGTGGACCCTACCCACTCCAATGTCTGCAATCTTTGCGAATGCTCCGCTACTAAGATCTAAGTCCCCAGAATTACAACCAGGGCATTTATCCAGTATTGTTACTAGTACTTGTCCTTTGGGACCTTGCACCATTGCGCAGGTATTACATTGTGTTAATTCGAAGCAATTATGACTTAGTGCACCGTAGTCTCCACTTGACAATGGTTTCTCACATGTCCCCAATGCTCCATTTCCATCATAATAAGTAGCATCACCATTATTTGATTGGCAGCTTGAATATACAAATCCCATAACACTCAACATTTCATCAAATTTCTGTCACCCATTTTTGTTACGCCACCATAAGCACAGATCCATGACAGTTCGTCAGCTGACGTAGTGCTACGCACTGGTCAGAAACCATAAAACGCACAGATCGGTTTCAATGCACTAATGTTAGCAGCCAAATCAGACTTTCTTCTCCAACTAGGTCTTCCACGTCTAGTAAGATAAATGTGTATCCCACTTGATTTCTCGACGGCGGCGTTGTAATCCGGATCAAAGACATCAGGCATCTTCGTTAAAAGTCTTGACTTCCGAGAGTATTAAGTATTTCACCAGAGAAAATGACAAAGATCTTGCAGTTGATTATAAAAAGTTATACAACTATAGAAAGATTATCAATTAGAGAAATAGAGTTTGTGTTATCACTGTATAATTTATTGAATCAGAATCGATTGCTTAAGCATCCTATTTGTGTAATAAATAAAATGACATACAAGTAATATTTGTAATCCCAATTGACCATGTTATGCAAGCGCTTCCTTTAAATACTGCCTTGTGCTTCTTTGCTGCTTAAATAACAATGAAGGAATGTGGATAATAAATTATGGTTGTAAAAGCCTTGAAAATATTATTTACTTTTAAGCAGCATTTCTACAAATACCCACATGTTCAGTATCCCATTAACAACTGATATTACCATTACATGGAGAAACTGGTATTCACTATGGTGTTTTAAAATCAATGCCAATATTACCATACTGGCCTGCAACCAGCACAACGCTAGCAATCTCTTGTCTGCTACTAGTTCAGGCAGCTTCAATATAACCAAGACAACGCATAAGTGTATAAATATGTCTTTATCTTCAAATATCAGCGGCAATTGACTTGTTATACTTGTGAGTTGGAGAACAAACGACATTGTATTGCTTTTAAATTCTGCCAGGTTTAATATTGCAGGTAACAACAACGCTTTCTCATGGACGTGATATCCAAACATAAAACTGGTCATGGCCAACTGTTGCAAATAGAGAACAAATGCGCTATAATCATTCTTCAGCATGAACCTATAAGTAAAGTAAGTGAAGAAGACTAGAGTAATGGCTGCGGTTATTGTTGGAGATATAGATGGCAGGCATTGAAACGAAACATCACCCACTATTCCTCTTGTTAAGGATGGTGATGAGATGTTTAAAACCTTAGCAAAAATACGATCGGCAAATGCATATAATGCCCATGCGTTAGGAGCCCATAGGGCATGTAAGAGACCTCGCTTGAACGGAAAGAGACGCGAAACCAATTGAGGCAAACAGTTCAAAAAAGGGTAAAATGATATGACTGAGATTGTTAAAAAACTGATTAGCAAAGCAAGCAGTTGTTTAGGACGTTGAAACATCCTTAGAAAATAAAAAAAGTAACCTATTGCAATGTAAAGAAAGATGTGTTTCAACAAGACAAGAATTAAAAACAATGAGCCACCTACAACTAAGTTGTCTACTTTGGTAAAATAAAGACTAAGCAGTAAAATGCCGTATAGAAATCCATTGTACTGAAAATGGATATGATCTACAATGACTATACCAGGATTTAGAAGCATCGAAATTTTGAAAAGAAATGGACTACCAATGGTTGTTGAATATTTGTGAACCGCATACCCTAGTGTCAGAATTTCACTACATAGTACAGTCATTCGCATATAAAATATAGTCTCGCGAGAGCTATAGTTCAAGTGGTTCAAATTCAGCATTTCCAAATCTAATGGTTTAACATTTACGAAATCCAACAAATATTGCAAATAAATAGCAGCATAGCCTAGTATTGATTGGAAATACGCGAACAGAGGTGGATAATCCAATGTCCACTCGGAAGTAGAATCATAGTACCATTTATCAATTGGTAGGCTTGTCGTGATGCTAAGCCAATTACGATGGACTTCAAAGTCTGTGGAACGATATCCATAAAACAAAAGTAGTTTAATCCCAATTGCAAGCAAAGCAATGTTGATATTCTTCATATTTTAAATTTTTGTTTTGAAAATTAAATACTTTTAGGTCACTAAAATGTCACAAACTGCAAAACCAATAATTGAGTTTTACTCGTCAAATGAAATGGTAAGACTAGGGTGGGTGTCAAAAACTCCGCAACCTATCAGGCTTTGGCTAGATGACAGAAACATTCAAGCTGTTGTTGTTGAATCTGACGAAGTTTGTTTGTTTATTTTTGATATACCGTACATGCTGTACAGACATGCTCATGTGAACTTAAATGCTAGGGTTGTCTTGTTTAAGCCTAATTGTCATGGTCAAGTTAAGAAGTCCATTTATTGTCATGGTGATGATTTATTTCCAATATTCTCAATGCATGATTCTAATAAGATGGTTGATCAAATACTTAATGATCTGTACATACCAAGCCAGGAAGATTTACAGTTACTTTTTGAGAATGATTTATTTTTCACATTGCAAGAATGGGAAGTGTTCTTCTCTGATGAATTTTAATAAACATAGTTTAAAGAAAACTGTATTTGATATAATCACTTTCAAATGCTATGATAAGTATATGACTAAAACTGGTTGCTCTTCTTGACTGCTCTATTAAAATTAAACCTTAACTTGAATTTTTAACGCTACTCCTTAAAAGTCCTGATTTCCGAGAAAATCGAGAATTTCCACAGATAAACTAACAATCCCAGTAAATTCGTTACCGTGATTGCTCACGCTTTCACTACCATGTGGCGGTATTGAATAAGGATGCATGTACTTGCATAGCTCTCCAAATTGGTTTTCTTTCGAGTATCGCACCTTGTACATGCATAATAAGTATTAAGATATCGCGTTGTCGCACATGTGGTAAGACCAATAGCATAAGAATTATTAAGCAAATAGTTTACATGTTTATTTTTACCGTTGATCACTTTTGAGGACGGCTTGAAAGACATCAAACTTTTCCATGTTTGGATCAGTACCTCAATGTTGATGAACGTATACTTTAACTATTAGTTATTTCCATAGATTTGACATGTTCAGGATTGAATCTGTTGATTCCATTTACCATTTGCGAAAATGAAGATATCGAGTGTATAAGGTGTTGGAAAGTTCATGGAATTATAAAAAAACACAAAAATTCTCGATAAATAATTTATTTTATAAAATTCAATACTTTCAGTACAATGCTTACAGTTTATGAATATTTATGGAATAAGCCTTCTGTCCACAATAAATGTCTTTTTTATAAAAATACTCTTTCATTTCTAGATAATCGTATAGGATAAAAACGCGATATCCTCACTGTCATTAATCAAAAGTAGTTCTAAACCTCGCAATCCCGTATATGTCAGATCTTAATAAACAACTAAGAGGTACAGCATAAAATCATCCACATTGAGAAACTAGTGTGAATAGAGATCATATGCGGCAAGGAGTTTGGACATTGATTATTCAATCTCGCCCCAGGCTAGTGAAAGAGTGAGCAATCACTCTAATTCAGAGATTAGTTTCTCAGAAATCGCGTCATTTTACGAGGACTGTCTCTCTCTTTTTTTCAAGGATAATTTAACTATTGGAGCATCTACTCGATCTACCTGTTGTGTTTCTGTTCCATTACAGTTGACGCGTACTTTCTCAAAAGACTTGAGCAAATTCTTAGTTTGATCATTCTATCTGGTACCATTCCCATAGATCTAATACAGTTTCTGCTAAACTTTTAATTTATCTCTCAATTGGAGCAAACTTTAACAAGTGAATAAGCCCAATCAGGTGCAGTTTGATATTAAAATTCAAGTTTAAAAGGGCAGGCAGCTATTTGAGTAATATGTTGTCTTTCTTGTCTTTTGCAGTTGCTCATGAAGAACCTTCTTATGGCAATTACGCAGCACCAAATTATCCCCCTAGTTTGCCTACACAGTTGCCTCCTTCACCACCGGTACAACCACCTACATACACTGAACCGCCAACTTATAAACATCCTATCTTAGTAGAAAAACCAAAAACCCTAGACGCATATGGATCTGAACCATCTGAGGTAATTCCAGAGGTCCCAGAATATGCAACAGCATCAGAAACAGAAAGCGTTCACTCCTACGAAGACTCTTCCTATTCTTCATCTGGGGTTCTATCTGCGTCTATTCTAGGCGCTGTCGTATTAGGAAGTTTTTAATAAATTCAAGTCTGTCAGCATTTTGTCTAGTTTTTTAAGGCCAGTTTATTTATGGAGTTTGAGCTAGCAGCGAAAAAAATTAATCCAGAGTTAAATCTACAATACTTTGGTGTTATCTATGGTGTGCTCAGGGATTACCATATACTAACTCAAGGAAACGTGGTCAAAGTATTTGTAAATGAATGGATTGACATTTCATCAGGAAAAATCGATTTGAGATTGCTGAAAATTGATGGACCATTTAGTGGAGATTTAGCAAGTAACATTAAAATTAAAGACTCAGATTTCAACGAAATGGATAGATTGGTAACGTTTGTTCATAACAACAAATGTGATTATAAAGGGTTTGGTCTTAATAAATGATAAAATATTTACTATTTTTATTGGGCAAAAATTATCGCCAAAACGGTAAAAGATGAGCACAAGCTAGTAGATCCAGAGACGTACGTTGACTCCTCTGTAGATTTTGCTTGGTTCTGCGACGTAGCCAAGTTTGACAAGACCGGGTCCGCAAATAAGTTTGAAATGAACTTTGAAGGTTCAGAAATAGAACTTGCAGTAGAAACATTGTCTGATGGACTCAAGCCCGTTTGACTGCTCGGCAGTGAAGTCTTTGGTACAGCATACACAAAAGAGAATAACATGCAATAGGGAACTGAAATTCATTTTATTTCGACCTACAGACGTATGATTGGTTCCTAGTACTTGCCAAATTAATTTTAAATTGTCTAGACGCTTGGGAAAGCACTATAAAAACTAGACTAACTAATTTTACGAAATCAATCATTTGATCACCCATAAACTAGTTCCTAATCATTGAAGGTTCAATGATAGTGCAATAGCAAAGCAATGGCAATCAAAAAACTATTAGAATCGTTTTCAACCTTGAAGGTCACTTTTAGCAACGATAAGCTGGTTACATAGCGTAGTAACTTATATTTTAAACCTTCTATTGTATCTGATGCCCCGCATGTTTAAATGTGGGTAACACTTTCCGAGAAGGAGCAAGGGATAAAGTAGCGGAGGCGATGAGTAACCCAAAAGCATTTCCATTAGCAGACAATAAGTTAACGACAGAGTTGCTAGATCTTGTTCAACAATCTTCGCATTATAAGCAGTTGAAAAGGGGTGCCAATGAAGCTACCAAAACCTTGAACAGAGGTATTGCGGAATTAATTATCTTGACAGCGGATACCGATCCAATTGAAATATTATTACATTTGCCATTGTTATGTGAAGATAAAAATGTTCCGTATGTTTTTGTGCCTTCTAAAACAGCTTTAGGGCGTGCCTGTGGAGTTAGCCGTCCAGTAATTGCTTGTAGTGTTATTGGGAATGAGGCTTCTCAATTGAAGCAATTGATTAATGACTTAAAAGTCAAAATTGAGCAATTATTATTGTAAAAACAATAAATTAGTGAATGTCTGAATACTCTTTTGACGCGCAGATTAAACGGTTCTGAAGTCGTCAGTTCTCACGGTATCTCGTAATATGCACATGGAAGCATCATGTGGCATTCCTGAACTCTGTCATCTAAGTTTCGAAGATTACTATATAAGCGTCAAGTCTCTTACGACACCTGCTTCAGTAAATGGGTAGTACTTCACACTCACTGTATGAATCAATTAATAGAACCTTAGGAGACAGGTTCTTTGAATTCAATCATCTGAAGTTTGGAGGAATAGAAGTGTATGAAAACGGTGTGGTAAAACGATGCTATAACAACAAAAAGATGGTATATCCAGACGGACAGCGATCATGCTTTATAAAATCAAACGGAAACGACATAAACAGCAATTTTCTTATTTATGATCCATTTAAGGCGATTATTGGGATATTACAAAAGCTAGACAGCGTCTGGATTGCTTGTTTAAAAACTTTGACTCAAAATGACCTTATAATTCGAATAGTCCATGAGAAGAAGAACTGTTATTTTTACAAAGATAACAAAGTTATTGGAAAATATAAACGTTCCAATTTGTTGCGGTGTCTTGGAAAACCTCGCCGTACACTTCATGTTCAAAAATTCACAGATCCTTATATCTTGATCTTTCTGAAATTATTAATTGACGAAATCACGACAGAATCAGGAGTAGCTCCTAAGAAATCTAAATAATAAAATTTCATTTCTCTACGGTATTTTGTTTCACTGCAATATCACGTTTTTAGCGGCTCCTTTACCCACAAAATATTTAGTTAATGTCATTACCTCAAGAACTGCTAGATAGCGAGGCACAAATCAAATTATTTAACAAGTGGACGTTTGAAGAAATTGATTGCAAAGATATTGCACTCGTTGATTATATCAGTGTCAAGAAACCTGTCTACATTCCTCACTCAGCAGGTAGATACGCAGTTAAAAGATTTAGAAAAGCAAGCTGTCCTGTAGTTGAAAGATTGACTAATTCTCTTATGATGCATGGTCGTAATAATGGTAAGAAATTAATGGCTCAGAGAATCGTCGAGGATGCCTTTGATATTATCCATTTGATGACTGGAGAAAACCCGTTGCAAATTACTGTTGACGCTATCATGAATAGTGGTCCTCGTGAAGACTCCACTCGAATCGGGGGAGGCGGTGCTGTTCGTCGTCAGGCTGTCGATGTAGCTCCTTTACGTCGTGTCAACCAGGCTATCCACTTAGTCACTGCGGGTACTAGATCCTCTGCTTTCAGATCCATTAAAACAATTTCAGAGTGTCTTGCTGATGAATTAGTGAATGCTGCCAAGGGATCGTCTTCTAGTTATGCTATCCGTAAAAAGGATGAATTAGAACGTGTTGCAAAGAGTAATCGTTAAATAAAAACTATTTCATTGATCCTTATTCTGTTTATTTATGCTTAAGCCAAATAGGTACTTGCGCTGGTTGTTCCTCCTCTTCCTACATTAATTATGGTTACCAGTCCAGTTTGTGTGAACTACTGCATCATTTGACTCTAACTGATAGGTGTGTGCCCCGAAATAGTCTCGTTGTGCTTGTAACAAGTTGGCAGGCAGTTTAGCTGTTCTATAACCATCGTAAAATGCTAAAGCTGTACTCAACGCAGGGATCGGAATACCTTGTTCAATGGCAAAAGAGCAGACTCTTCTCCAAGCTGGCAATGCAACTTTTAAAGCGTTTTTAAAGAATGGATCCAGTAACAAATTCTTTAATTTCGGATTGCTCTTGAACGCATCAGTAATGTCACCAAGGAATGCGCTTCTTATAATACATCCTCCCCTCCACATCAAAGCAATTCCGCCGTAATTCAAATTCCATTTACTCTCAGTGGCTGCTTCTCGTAACAACATGAATCCTTGGGCGTAGCTTACAATCTTGGCACCATACAACGCATATTTTAAATCCTTAATAAGCTGCTGTTTCTTCGTGCTCGGTATATCTTGTGGCTCTGGGCCTGGCAATACTTTTGACGCTTCCACTCGCTCTTGTTTCAGCGCAGATAAGCAGCGAGCAAATACAGCTTCGCCTATTAGAGTAACCGGCATGCCTAGATCTAAAGCACTCATAGCTGTCCATTTACCTGTTCCCTTTTGACCTGCAGTGTCTTTAATCAGTTCCACTAAATATGAGTCGTTTTGCTTGAACTTTAGGATATCCGCAGTAATTTCAATCAAAAACGAATCCAACTCTTCCTTGTTCCACTGCGCGAATATGTCAGATTGCTCTTGATTACCAATCCCAATTAACTTCATCAAATGGTATGCCTCACAAATAAGTTGCATATCTCCATATTCTATACCATTATGTACCATTTTAACAAAGTGACCACTACCTGCTTCACCTACCCAATCGCAACATGGCTCGCTTTCCGATTTGGCACATACAGATTGGAACATCTCTTTTAAAATTGGCCAAGCTTCCAAATGTCCTCCAGGCATCATTGATGGACCATATCGAGCGCCTTCTTCTCCTCCACTTACACCGCATCCTACAAACAAGATATTCTTTTGTTTTAACTCAAGATATCTTCGGTTCGTATCAGGGAAGTGCGAGTTTCCTCCATCTATAATGATATCACCTTTCTCTAGCAATGGCAATACTAGTTGAATAAACTGATCCACTGCATCTCCAGCTTTAACCAAAAGGAAAACCTTTCTTGGTTTCTTTAGTTTGCCAACAAAATCCTCGATTGAGTTTGCGCCTACAACTGCTGTACCCTTGGCTTCATTATTTAAGAAATCTGCTACTTTTGAAACTGTCCTATTGAATGCACATACCTTGTATCCGTGATCATTAAAATTCAATATCAAATTCTGACCCATAACTGCTAGCCCAATTAAACCCAAATCGCATGACATGATTCAAGGAGTATTGCGATAAATTCAAAGATAATTTACCTTTATCCGTTATCTGCAACGTGCCTTAGGGACACCCATTGTGAAAGTAGACTAATTTACTTTAGCAGATAATCTCTATATTTTCCTTATAAAGAGGCTTGGCAAATAGCTCATATTTTTGGTTAAACATAATTTATACTCCTCGTTAAAAGTTCTAATATCCGATAAAATCGAGAATTTCCACAGAGAAACTCGCAGTGCTAGATGCTCCGTTACAGCGATTGCTCACGCTTTCACTACCCTGAGTCGGGATTGAGTAAGGATGCAGATACTTGATGTATATGTTCCTTGCTGCTATATGATCTCTATCTCCAAATGACAATTGGTACAGGATTACACCCATTAATTCCATTACCATTTGTGAAAAGGAAGATATCAAGTGCTCTAGCTATTGGAAAAATCTGGAAAAGTCATGAAATTATATAAAAATGCATACAAATTCGCGATAAAATGATTTATTCAAGAAAACAATCGAGTTGCTTCCCCTAGACTTTCGGATTCGGATATAAACGATCTATTTCCAGATAATTAAGTAGTAATCGGCGACAGACCAAGCTCAGAGTGATTCTTACCAGTTGGAGATGCCCATGATGCATTGCTTAACGAAGATAGTGATATACAGGAAGGAATACATCAATAAATATGATATTCAATAAAAAACGGAACATGAATTATTTTTAAACCATATAACCAAGTATACACGGGGATAGCCTCTTGGTCAAGGTGACACCATATTTCAAAGACTGGGACATGCTCTGTAGAAAGTAGACTGGGGGTAAAAAGCGGATGACGAGATTTACCCAGTTGAAGTTTTCACAGTAGTGTCCCATATTTCTTCACCTAGGCAATAGGCG
>JADGIF010000276.1:0-11936 GCA_018985225.1 Amoeboradix gromovi
AATAGATAAGAGTAATGATGCTAGTGTAGCATTACAAAATGACTCTAGAAAAGAGTACCGTCTAAGATAATGCACCTTTTGCTTAGATGCTCAAAGACCTCATATATTTGAACGAGATGCAGGGTCTTCTAGTTTTATTTGGAAGAGGGGATTGAAAGTAATGAAAGAAAATTGGTATAATAGAAGATCTTTTATTAACGATAGCATTTCCTGCGTATGGTGCACCTTCTTTAAAAACGGGTTAGTCTAGTTTTTATATCTGGTGTCCCATCTGTAAGCACCAGAATAACACTGCATAATTTCTATTTGACCGTCTTAAGTCCAGGAACTTCTAGCTGTTAAGGATCCAAAGTGTAGTGACTAAGGGCATCTTCAGTAAATCAATCATCTCAATTCATCATTCACAGACTTTCTTACCTTACTTTTCCTTTGCGGTCTTGGTTGAACCAGAACATTGATAACATGTAATGCTCTTGAAATCAATAAAGATGCGATCCAAAGAACTTCTAAATCTTTAAGCTTTCTACTTGGAAAGATAACAAACTGATTCATTTCCTCTGAGGATTCATTGATTATATTAAAAACATGATCAAGTATATAGCAATCTCTTAACTGAAAACCTGTTTTGATCGCGCCAAATGAGAGTCAGGACCAAACTTTGTGTGTCCACGTACCATGAATTTAAGTTTAATATCATCTGAATGTAATTGAAGAACTAACAAACATAACATCCTGACTATATAATAGTTTTTACTCTGACCTGCACAGTTGTCACAGTGAAAATAATCTGTTTTTGGTTCTTGAGTCTTAATTTGTATTGCTACTCCGGCAGACATTCTTTTGTGTTTTAAAGTCAAGATATCTTTGCATTTTAAACTCAGCTCAGGGACTCATTTCCGTTGATTTTTTACATAATATAGTGTATCATCTTTGTACACTGCAAGATAAATAGCTGTGAATTGAGAAAGAGATTGTGCAAGTGAGTCATCTTCTAATTGATAAAAATTAGAGTTCTGCTTGCTGCAAAGCTATCAAATCAGTAAAGAATTGCCAAATTCTGACCATATCTGTTGTGCATAATTGTTTCTTTTAGTATTAGAACATAAATCATTTTCCAGTCCTCCAAACGATGGAGAATATGAAAACCTTTCCGCTACTAAAGGGAGAAAAGCAAAGTAAAGAATTCAACATAGCCAAAGTAAATAGCATCAAGAGGGTTACTTTAAACACCACCAACGCACAATTTGAGAGAAGGCGTGAAAAAGCACCTATAGAACTACAAGAGGAAGACAAGGATGATGATTTTGAGAAGAACAAGGAATCAAAGAAGATGGCTAGAAAGACAAGATCTGTCCAAAACGTAGAAGTAGACGATCTAGCACTAAGAGCTAAAGAATGTCGTAAGTGGCTTTTAACTGTTGAAGATGATTCCCAGCAATTTGAGTTCGAAGGACAGCTGTTAAACCACGATATGACGCACTGCTTATTTATAGTAGAAAAGAATGGTTTTAGAGTAATACCCGCCGACTCTCTCTATCAGTTTAATCCCAAAAGGCCGTCAACAATTACTTTAGAGGAGGCTGAAAAGTTAATACAGCAAAGACAGCAAGAGCTTAAGAAGCTTAATAAATTTGACGAAATTGAACGCAAAGATTTCAAAATAGTCGATTCAGGTACACAGAACATAAAGATAGCCGGTTCCGATGATGAATTAGATTACGATATCGATCAGGAATTCGCAGACGATGAGGAAGGAATTGCACCTATCGAGAGTGAGGTTCAACTAGAAAAGCAAAAGAAAGATTTGCAAAAGCTGCGACAGAGCGAGGAAGAGAACAGTGATGATGATAAGCCCTCGTTGAATCAATCTGGTAAAGAATTGAAAAAATTGCTGAAAGACAAGAACGTACAAGTTGCTGGTGATGAATCGGATGAAAATCCGTTTAACTCGGATATTTCAGAGGATTTGCCAGATGAAGAGTCAATCAAGGAATCTCCAAACAATAAGGATCATAACTTGGGCAAAAAGAGGTTGGGCGATCCTGACTTAAGTCTGATGGTAAAAAGACACAAATCAGAATCTCAGTATTCAGTGTCAGTTCAAGCTCCTCGAGTGGTTGTGGATAATAAGTTAACAGAACAAGAGGTTATCGATCTTATTGCTGCACAACCGGGATTGACAACAAAAGACTTGCTGAAGCCATTGAAATCAAAGATCAAGGCAAATGTTGAAAACCGAGAATTAATCAGAGATATTTTAAAGAAAGTTGCGAATGTTAAGCAAGGAAAAATTTACCTGAAATGAGTGCAAACAGTAAACACATTTGAGTTGACATGTCATCTTCAACTCTCAAAATGAGAACGTAAACTTAATCTACAGCAATTTTGGTATTCTGCTCTAACAAAAATCATTTTTACTATGTGAAATAGAAAGCAGATTCAACAAGAGTCGGTTTGATTGTGCTTATGTACTACAAAGCCATTACTTTTTCACTTGCCCATGAGTCTCAACAGAACTTGAGAGTCTTAAAACTAGTGTTGATAGTCGACTAATCTACCATATTTGGCTAAATTAGAATAGATATATTATTGAAAATTCCTGCTCTGATAAGAATACTGCTGCAGCCTCTTGGTTTGTAGGAGTTGCAAATATTCAATTGAGCAGCTCGATTGTTTTCTTGAATAAATCAACTATCGAGAATTTTTATTTATTTTTATATAATTGCATCGCATTACTAGATTTTTCCAATACTTTATATACTCGATATTCTTCCTTTTCGCAAATAGTAAATTGAATCAATGGATGTAATCCTGAGCATGTCAAATCTAGAGAACTTACAAGTACGGCATTCATTTATCAACTTTGAGGAACTGGTCCAAACATGGAACTATTAGATGTCTTTCAACTCCTAGAAAGAGATCAACGGTAAGTAAACTTGTAAACCATTTATTTAATAATTCATCTGTAATTGGTCTTACCGAATATGCGACAATAGAGAGTATATGGCAACAAGGAATATACACAAATATATGTATCCTTATTCAATCCCGCCTCAGGATAGTGAAAGCGTGAGCAATCACTGTAATGGATTTACAAGCACTGCTAGTTTCTCCGGAAATCAGGACTTTTAACGAGGAAAATTAAGAAGAGAATTAAAAAATAAATGTTCAAATTTGTTTATTTTGGTGAATCTCCTCATTAAAAGTCCTGATTTCCGAGAAAATCGAGAATTTCCAGAGAAACTAATGCTAGATGTTCCGTTACGGTGATTGCTCACGCTTTCACTACCCTAAGACAGGATTGAATAAGGATGCAGATACTTGATATAAATGTTCCTTGCAGCCATATGGTCTCTATCTATCTCCAAATGACAATTTGTACAAGTGTATGTTTCTAAACTGGTTTTCTTTAGAGTACCACACCTTGTACATGTTTGACTAGTAAATGACTCATTACATTCGATTATCGTCTTTCCTCTTTGGTTACATTTGAACTTCAAGCGTTCCTTGAATGCGTAATGGGACATTGTAGCCATGTTTCTTGCGACTTGCTGGACAAGCTACTTATCATTTGGCTAGTATTGAACGAGGGTAAGTATATCAGATCATATGTCTTTGTATGCTGTACCTATTAGTGATTTCTTTAGATTTGACATATTCAAAATAACATCTATTTATTCCATTTACCGTTTGCGAAAAGGAAGAATATCGAGTATTTAAGGTATTGGAAAAGTCTTGAAATGATACAAAAATATATACAAATTCGCGATAAATGATTTATTCAAGAAAATAGTCAAGCTGTTACTTCTGAGAATTTGCTGATGCTATCAATTGTACCTTCTATTTCTGCAATGTCTATCTTTAGTATTATATTTAAATTTCTAGCAAACCTGTCTCTGTTACCGCTGTTTACATACTTGTCTATAAAGATTTTGTTTAGTGATTTAGAGAGTAGCCCAATCGCGTTAATGATTTTTTGTTTAACGAATTCCGTAATTCTCTCCTGTAACAACAAAAGATAAAACCAGTCATTCAGATTAATTTTCATTTCAAGCGATTTTTTGCACCGCGCTAAATATATTAATTGCATTTTACAGAGTTCATTTAAAAGGAATATGTTGCAATCTGGTATAAAGCCATTCTCGATATCTATAGATCTCTGGGGATAAGAGACCTCAAGATAATCTTCAATGTACCACATGAAGAAACGTCCTGGTTCTTTATGAGAAATGTAAATGTCCCAGTAATTTGATATATGATTAACATCTTCAAATTGGGTGCTCAGATGTAAATACGGGTATATCGACCTTACAAAATTCATATTGTAAAGTGGCAAAAAGTTATAAAAGAAGTTTATAACATTTACTCTACCTGCGTCCACATTAGCTAGAATACTGCTAACAATTTTACCATCATTATACTCAGAAGTTAATGATTGACAGCTCTCTGTCCATTCCGGCTTGTTAACACAGTTATGGATGAACTTGATAAATTTAGTTTTTTTCCCGTAGTTCGATGAAAAATTTGTGTCTTCGATTACTTTCTTGACAGCATTGTATTCATCGTCATCAATTATTGGCGAAGCTGAATATCCAAGGTTGTCAATTGGGGTTTCTATTTTTCCAATTGAGAGTGGTATGTTTAAAGTCTGGGCCACATTTGCCCAAAAGCCACTCATTAAAGAGTAAGTTAATGAGATGAAAATCATGGGCTGTTACAAGTTCTGAAAAAGAAATAGCTAAAGGAGACATGCTCTATGAAAGTAGACTGCGTTACCAAGGAATGACCAAGTAAACAAAAGATACAGCTCAAGAGATTTCGACAATGCTAAGGAGTATTAAAATCTAAAATGTGCAAATCTTATCTGACCGTTACATCAGTTCGTAATATAAGATATACTTTCTGCAGCTTTTCGAGAAAGTTTCGGTAGAGAATAAGAAATGCGATGATGAGAAAGAAAGCGAAGTACGAAAAATTGAAAGCAAGTATAAAAATTGGGTTGCTAAGGTGATAACAGTTATCGGTACAGCAGAAAGAGCCATTGCAGAATCCTAAGCAAGAGACTAGAGCATGCTTCGAGTAGAGGACTTTGATATTGCTTATTTCTGAGTACAGAAAAGTCCAAAGTGTTCTTTAGCTGATATCGCAATGGTAGAAGGTATTTTAACATCGAGCAATCTGTTAGAGATCTCAGGCAACCTCAGCACAGCCACTGTAATCTAGTTGTATTTGGGGATGCAAACACATGGCACAATAAATACAAGGTCTCAAAAACTTATCGAGCAACGTTGAAAGATTTGCATTGCATAGAAGATTATTTGAAAACAAATACTTGTCACTTTAAGTACATGGAATAAAATACCGAACACTTTTACCTCAGTAGTGTACCATCTGAGACACTAATTTGAAATATTTCCAATTTTTGCGAAGGGTCCCAAAACGGGAGTTCAATTCAAGCAGCTAAGGTTTTACTAAAGAATATCTTCACTCGGTATAGGCTTTAGTTTCGGCTTAGAGGATTCATCTGAAAACGTATGACTTGTTGTAGCATTCCCATCTGGCCTAGGTCTCTGCACAACTCTCTCATTCCATTTCAAACACCGTTGCAAACTGTGAAACCAGTCTCCGGTTGTGTTCTCACTGCTAATCGTGGGCAATGAGAACGGAGAACATTTTATACTTACATAATCACCCTGTTGTAGTTCTATTCTGTGCTTGCCATCAAAAGAAGCCCATGCTGTATTTCTTGCAGTCAGTGGTACTTTAATTTTCAATTCCATGCACTCTGGCAATATCATTGGTCTGAAACTAAATTAGCTAGATGTACCTCAAAGTATGAGCGCAAATCGGAGTAACTAGGATAGCATTTACATCCGGATGACACAAACTACCGCCTGCACTTAGTGAGTAGGCAGTAGATCCAGTAGGTGTAGAGACGACAAGTCCATCAGCTTGACAAATGGTTAATAGCACACCATCACCCCAGACCTCTAAGGTGGTCAAAAAAGGACAAGGGCCACGATCAATAACTACTTCATTAAGAACATGTAGGGTATCATCGTAGTTCTCGTTTCCTTGCAAGCTGCTAGCCAATATTCTCAAGGATTGAAGCGGACTCGGTGGTGACAATTCAGAATATGAAGATTTAACAGTTGGCGATATAGAAAGAGATGTTAAAGAATGTGAAATTGATTCAGATTGGCTTCTACGTTTAGAACTTTGAGATTTATTTCGAGTTACACTGGGAGCCCTACTTTGTCGTGGAACTACAGTTTTGTGGACTTGACACTGCAAACGCATCCTCATGGACACCTTCACACCTGTGCCACTCCATATTTTGTTCATTATTTCATTATGTTCATTAAAGTTAAAAACTGTTAAAAATCCCAAAGATCCTAAATGAAACGCAATTATTGGAGGAACCACACGCTGGTACATCCAGCTAGCATATAATACAGTGCCATCTCCACCAAGTGTTATGATTAGATCACAATTGGGCGTGACCGAGTAATAATTTATTCGGCATATTGCATTCTCTACATGTGCGGCTAGCATCTCTTTATGTTTGCGCTCTACATATACTGTGCATTTCTTTAATAAAAACCAATTCATTAGCATTTTTAAATCTTCGTCAAGCCCTTCTTTGTTAATAATCAAAAAGGTTTCAATGCTAGAAGTAACGGTTTGCTTTGTTATTTCACGAAGAGCTTTATGCACATTTGTAAGACTATAAAGATCGCTAGTAGTAGGTAGCATAGATTCCTGCTTGGATGTATATGAAATTGAGTCTTCATCGAAATCAAAACTCATTTATGATAATCCTGTTTCACGTTGATGATGATACCAATGACATACACATAACAAATTTATTTATCTTTCATAGTAACAAGCTGAATACCGTGAACCTTTTTAATTTCTTCATTTATGATTGATTTTACCAGTTGATGCTGTTTTAGTGTTGTTATTTCGTTAAATTTCGAGGACTGTATTTCGATGCTAAAAAAAGACCCACAACCACCGCTAGTGTCTTTTATATTAAGTATCGAAGGATTAAGTTTTTGCTTCAATTTCTGCTGGATTAATCTTTGCATTTTTATTTTGGCAAAACGTGGGGAAATTGATTGGCTGGGATCCGAAGATTCACGTGTTTGAATTGTGACTTGAAATTATTTTGCACTGCTAATCAATGGCTGTAGATTTACCATTTAAGCAACATCAAAAGAAAGCTGGAAGATCAGCACCTGTTAGTAAAAATCCATATTTGAAATTACTTCATCAATTGTATAGTTACCTAGGTAGAAAGACAGATTCCAAGTTTAACAAAACTATTGAAAAGAGATTATGCATGTCTGGTACTTCAAGACCACCAGTATCTCTATCGTTTGTAAAGAAGCAAGTCTCTAAAGTCAATGAAGCAGATTTAAAGAATAAAATTGTTGTTGTAGTTGGCACCATTACTAATGACGAACGCCTTTTAGACTCAGAAGTACCAAAAGTGAAAATCTGTGCCATGAAAATTACAAAAACAGCAAAATCACGAATCATTGCCGCTGGAGGAGAAATTTTAACTTTTGATCAATTGGCATTAAGAGCACCATTAGGTAAACAAACCATTTTATTAAGAGGTGTCCGTACTTCCAGAGAGGTTTACCGTCACTTTGGTCGTGCTCCAGGAACTAAGAGATCATCAGCTAAACCTTATGTTAGATCCAAGGGTAGAAAATTTGAAAAGGCTCGTGGTCGACGTGCATCTCGTGGATATAAGAACTAATAAATCAGTTACATTTCTATGACTTAATTTTTATTTTTGTTCTCCGCATGACACTTGAGAACGAGCCCAGTCCTGATAGTTTAACTATCCAATCATTTAAAAGCGTTCAACTACAGCTGCCGTTGACAACTTCCAGCACAGAGGTCTATATCGGAAGGTTTCCAGAGTCTACTCCTTCAGTTCAAATTCAAGCTTTTAATCTCAAAGTGTCCAAGTTGCACGCAATCATCAATCTAAATGGCAATCAAGACGGTATCACCATTCATTGTAAATCCAAAAATGGATTGTTCGTGAACAACAATTACGTTGATTATGAAGAAGTTGTAAGCTGCACTTTAAAAGATAAAATCTTCATTGGAAATTCACTATACCATTTCAGGTTAAGCAAAGACTTTAAACAGTGTTCAAGCATTGGTACTGCTTTGGTACCCACAAGCGATGATAACTTGACTTCTGAAGCACATGTCTTTAATAAATTCAAAAACTCTGACCCGAGTTCCGAGTTAGTGGATGTAATAAGTTTAGACAAAGAGAATAAGCAGAAGGTTTCCAAGTCTGTTACTAAATCGGTTAAATTTACTAATAATGTTGAATCTGTGGAAAATATTCCTCCGTTAAATTCAACGGATCTTCCATCGCACATTCCACTGTATGACGCAAATGAAGCGACGGATTTCCCTGAAAACCTCATAGATTTAGTTATTGAAACTATTGCATTAAGCGGTCAAAATCATTTAACTGTCAGCGCTATAAACCAGGCAATATGCATGAAATTTCATTTTGGTAATCTCAAAAGCCAGATAAGAGAGATACTTCAGAACAACAACTTTTTTGCGCGCCGTACGGATTCGGGAGTAACTAACAAGATGTGGACATATTTGCCAAACAAGGATTGGGATCGGGAAAGAGGCGAACTCTACTCACATTGCATGTCTCAGTTACCTAGTAGGCAATCTAAGATGGGAGTCAAGAGGTATTACTTTAAACCTGTATCCCTTCCAAATGAGAAAAAAAAGAAAAAAAAGATGAATGATGATGAATACGTTGTCTAATTAATAAATACATAAAATACTAGCACATTACTTAGTTTCCGAATTTCATTTTAAGATAGATTCTTCACGAGAATGAGTCTACCATTGCCGTACATTGGAATTAAACAACGAAAATTTATGAAATAATGATTGAATGATACCACACACAAGGCAAGCAAATATATGCTAGGGTTCTCTAATCATTGTTTTCTCATCAGCAGAGGATTACCATATGGTACGCAAACGGATAAACCAAAACCAATCCATCTGGCGGTCAGTTGGAAGTATCGTAAAAACTAACATCTATTTATTGCAAAAGTCCTTGTAATCCTCTGCGCTCATCAGGCCTGTAGCATCAGAGCCTACTTCTATCTTAGCTAACCATCCGCTCTCCTCTGGACTCTCGTTAATCAGATTCGGATTGTCGTTCAGCTTGGCATTCACCTCGACGACCCTTCCGCTTATTGGCGAGTACACATCACTTGCTGCTTTTACGCTCTCCACTGCGCCAAGCACCTCTCCCTGATCTACCTCCGAACCTACAGACTTGACCTCTACAAATACCACTTCCCCGAGCGCCTTCTGTGCAAAATTAGAGATGCCCACTGTTCCTATATTTTTGTTCAACTTTACCCATTCGTGGTCCTTTGTATACTTTATCTGGCGAATGATTCTTCCAAGCATCTCCTTTGTAAGGTGAATGTGCATCGCTGGTCTTGAAAACGGATGGACATAGTATCTCAGTATTCTTGTGAATTCAACATCACTAGAAGCTTGCAGATTTTCGATATTCGTCTCAGCCTATGAAATTGAAATTAAGGTACATAAGAATCATTGGATCTAAGCAAGTCCAAATGCTCACATCATTCATTCTACTCTTGACTTGGGTATCTGCAAGTGCGCCAGCCAACTGCGGTGGCATGAGACGACAGAAACCTAGTACTCCACAAGGACAGTGTTATCTCCATTGTATTGATTATCGTCGTAAAAATGAATACACGAAGAATAATTGCCTCATGAAAAAAGAATACCGTGTACCTGGGCCGTTGATGATAGTCCGGAGTAAATACTGTCATTGCGCAGGTTTATGCCAATAGTAAAGCTAGCAAAATAAATCATTCTTTGTTTGCTTTTTGTTAGATCACTGGCTCCACCAGAAGAGATGGGCGGATAGCATACTTGTGGCTTGTTCAACCACATTACGAGCGATATGAAATATGGCCACCCAATTCTGGATCTATATTCATTGATGAAAAGAAGGAATACATTTTTATCCCATAGGAAGAATCTGCAGAAAGAATTGTTTGTGCAATAAAGGCAGTGTGATCGCAATTGACGGGTTATTCCATCAAAATTAAGAAGCGTTTGCTTCAAACGTATAGTAATTTTGTAAACTTGGGTCCTAATGAACTCTCTAGTTTAGAATCAGATCTTGAATGTTTGCCTGTATCTCAACCACTCCTTAAGTTTTATCAGTTGGGACTATCGAGCGATTCTAAGGATGAAGAACAGCTGGAAAGTAAACTAAAAGAGATCTCCAAACAAAGACAACATTTGCAGCACTACATTATGGAGAGCGGCACTGTGAAAATGAATATGGAAGATTGGATAGATGATGAACAATCCAAATTGGTTGACAATGAGCCGGAAATTCATGTTCATAAATTAGATGCCATCACAAATCAGCAAGTGGAACACATTGATCTGGAGTCGGATGCAGAAATAGAAATAGCACCTGATAAGAAAGTATTAAGTAATTCAGAAATTAAACGGATCATGCGTCAGAGAAAGAAGAGAATAAATACTGCAAATGAACAAGGCTGAAGGCTTCCTGAAAGGCAAGAAAAATCTGAGAAAGAGAGTGAAGCACACGCAACAACACTTGAGGATTTGGAAGAGGCACTCGGAAATGAAGAAAAGGCTGGGTTAGAATTAATGAAAAAATTACTGCAAGAGAATTAGGAATTGCAAGATAAGGAAATGAATTCAGATTATAACAAGGATGAATAAATGCTTGATATTGATGACAATGTATTGGAACTAGAAAATAGCGACAGTTTTTCAGGTTATGTTAGCGATGTCAAAATGCAAAAAAACAAAAGCGTCATTGGCTCAGACAGCGACACTAACTGTTCAAAGCAAGATGGGCCTAAAACAATAACAAATGTTGTGCCAACTCAGGAGACTTTGTTCTTTCCATACTCTGCCCAAAACGCAATCATACAAGAAGAAATAAAATCAGAATAAGATGATGAAATACAGAAGAAAATTGTCCAAAATGCACTGAAGCGGCAATCAGAAACTCGCTCTACTTTGAGCCAGCAAATTCAACAAAATAAGAACCGAACAAATTGAAGCGCAGATTTCTGAAGATGGACTGGGACTTGACCAGAGCCATAATGAGATGAATACAGATGACGAGTTGGATCTTTAATCCCAGCTACTTTTGGTTTTCAAAGCAAGTTTGATACAAAAATTGTCATCAAATTACTGTGTGGTATGGGTGTCCTTGTCTATATTTTGGCAATATTTTCAATATAAAAAAAGCTCAGACAAGGTTTGCCTTGATAATAAATAATTTTATTTCATAACAAGATTTTACGGCATTGAGAATACATCTTCCAAGTAATCAGTATTCCATTGGCATGGTACATCAATTATTTTTACAGCCATTTCGATTGTGTCTTCTTCTGGTTTGAGCAAATAATTAGTCAACAAGTTTGCACTGACACTCTAAATTGCCACTTTATTATTTTCAGTTAAATTTGGTTTTAATGTACTCAAAGTATCCTGCATTACTTCGTAATCCCAATATTTGAGCGATGCCAACTTATTCCATTTACTATCTGAAAGACTGATAGAGCTACCAACAATTGAATTTACGGCCAATTCTGTATATTTCTTTATCAGTTTTGAATAAAACCAATCAAATAGCGTTTCTTTCCTAAGTTCAGTAATTCTATCAAAAACCCTGCTAGTTTCTTTAAAATCTGAGTCGTTCAAGTTGAGAGAACGAAGTAATTTTGATGGAAATTGATTTGGCAAATAGAGTAGACCTTGTTGTTTTAACTCGCATCGAACCTCGGCAAAAGAGAAGAATAATAATTTACTAACCAATTTTTGTTAAAAAGCTT
>JADGIF010000277.1:0-11907 GCA_018985225.1 Amoeboradix gromovi
TGTTGAGACCCTGTCAGGTCACAGGATTACACAGTCCCCTGCTAATATAGTTGTGGACCTGGAGTTCAATCAGATAAATACCTCATAGGCCATAGGGGACCTAGGAGACGAATAAGATGCGATCACTGGTAAGCACCGTGATCGTGGAAAACTATAACTAGGAACAATTCCTTTGGTAAAGATATAAAATTTATGACTTCAAACTCTACTTCACCTCGAGTTAGCGAAATAGCAATAGATCCGAGTGAGGATCCGAACAACCTCCAAGTATTTGGAACTGTCTCCTTTTATGAGTACCATGAATTTTTTAACACACATGCGGCTGACAAGCATATATGCCTGCTCAGCTGTGTTTAAGTGATGTGGCATAACCAGAAGTTTAAACTGGTTGAGCCATTCGCCAATAGCAATGAATTCATATCCAGTAAACTTGTTCCCAAATACATTAGCATATATATTAAGATTTTGTACCTTGGCTAGTTTAGTGGATTCTGATTGTTGTGTAAGAGAGTCTAAGTAGCAGTAAAAAAAGCACTTAGGGCGTTATCCTGTACTGACCCAGAGTTCAACTGATTGTCTAACTCCTCTTGCTGCTGATGTGCAGTCAGATTTGAACAATAATGAATTGCTTATTTACCTTCCGTAGAGCTATCAATCAAAACAATAAAAGCATTGACATATGAATTGTGCTCAGAAACCTTCAGCAACTCCGTCTGCTGCATGTATTTGAGGCATGAGAGTATGCACCGATAGTTGCAGCAGCGTCATGTCGCGAGCTGTGATACGCGCGAAACATTATAAGTTCTTCCGTGTGCATATGGTCTAATGGTGACTGACTACTATCCGCTGTTCAACACAAAAAGTATCTGGCGAGTCGATGAAAAGGATACGGATATGCTGCGAAATTGTATCAAGTCAGAGTCGAGATACAGCAAGAACCATTGCATCGTTGCGTTTCAACAAAGATGCAGCTGGGCAATAGTTAAACTAACAGCAAAGCTATACAAAATAGAGCTGCATCTATATGCAGCAATAGATAAGTGGAGAAGTCCCTGTTTAGAGCCACTAGGCTGTTTGTTGCACAGAATATCAAAAGAGCAAGTCAGCGACATAACCATTCTTATAACGTCTCGTAAGCCCTGGCTAAGTATTTCTAGCAGCAAAATGGTTATTGCGCTGAGATGGCTGGAGACAGTGCTTATAGTACTACGATTTAATCCTATAAGGGTCCGCTTTCCTGATGAAAAGTTTTGCCCTGCTTTGTACACTTTAGATCATTTGCGCGCAAGTACACTTAGCGAACTAAAGCATCCCAACGGGCTACAAATAAACAAGCTATTTGCCAATCTCAGAAACGGTTGCCATGAGCTATTCGACAAAAATGACATAAAATCCGTTGATCCGTTAGAGTACCTGATGAGTGTCGATCAAGAGAAATACAAAGAAATGATAAAATGGGTCAGTATTGCCGACGGCATGAGATCCAGCTTCATGGAACTTTTGCGTAGCCATAAAATACAAGAGAGTATGATGGATAAACTTTATGCATGGATTTACAAAATATGCTTGTTTATGAATTTACAACAGATATGGACTACAGGCTATATGCTTAAGAATCTGGATTTGCTTTGGGAGCTGAAAATTAGCAGAATCAATCAAAACAATAAAAGCATTGACATATGAATTGTGCTCAGAAACCTTCAGCAACTCCGTCTGCTGCATGTATTTGAGGCATGAGAGTCTAATGGTGACTGACTACTATCCGCTGTTCAACACAAAAAGTATCTGGCGAGTCGATGAAAAGGATACGGATATGTTGGTTGCGCCCTTTATGTTGATTACCTTTTATTCTTATATATTGGTCTTTCAGATATTGTTTGAACTTGTCATACGGTAATATGTTGTTTGAATATGGGTTGTATTTTTAGAAGACTTACAGATTATTTATTGCTTTTTCGTTTTTTATTTTTATTACCGTATTCTTTTTTTTTTCTTTTTTTTTTAATTTGACTTTCATCATCACTTAGTATTAGCTGCTCTACCTTGTCTTCATCGGCTTGTAATACAATGTCTATGTTTTTCAACTGCGGTTGATCGGTCATTCTTTCTTCAACCTTTTCAATACTTTTCTGTAGCACTGCAATTGGCGCTTGTTTAGGCAAATTGTTTTCCCAGTCAATAATCAGATCAAGATCGCAAGGGCCAAACTTGACGTTTTTACGCTGATTTAGCAAGTACTCTCTAGATTCAGCTATTTTAGAACATATTTGGTGCATCATACCTTTTAATTTCTTGTTTGCAGAGTTCTTCTCCAACGTCTTCATAATCTTATGAACTGATACGCTCCAATCGCAGAAATATATTTTGTCACTGTGAACGGCAATTGCTTTTACGAAAGAGTCATGGCATTGTTCAATTAAGCTCTGCTGATAGGATAAGGTGTTAATATGCATTTTGGATGCTCTCACGGTTGTAGGGAAATCTATGTTTTTTATTGTTGGATTCTTTAAATCGCCGCTTACAGCGCTGGACTGTACAATTGCTAGTAGGTACTGCATAACCGGAACCATGGTCCCCGTTGACTTGTTAATCTCTATCATTACATTAGTCAAATGAAATGTAAACGGATAGAACTTTGGAATTGGTTGTAGTTGAAGTATTGCATGTGATAACTGCACGAATGGGTAGATCAGTAGATTTGCGTGATTTCCTGTTTTGCTGCTAATCACTTTATTATCATTCATGGATCTGATAGCATTTAGCAAGTTGGAGTTCGGTATGGCATATTTACTAATAAATAAACCCCAGAGTCGCATCGATTGTAAGCATGTCCATCCATAGACATTATTCACCTTTTTTTCTGACTTGTTGTCGTATGCTAGTCGTGTCGAGGTTGCTACCTGTCTTAGGTACTGATAACCCAATAAATACGTTGTTTCTAACTCGATTCCACATAGTTCAGAGACAATGGATTGACGCATAAATTCAATTAATGCTATGTTACGCTCGTGCACTTGTCTTGAGTGTTGCAAATAGGTCTTGTAGATGACTTTAATAGCTGTCTCTAACATGGATTTGTCTACTGATTTGTTATTATTAAATAAAATCCTTCCGGATTTAGCATGGACAGCGAGTTTTATAACTGCCAGTCCTTTAGCTTTCATCAAAACTGAGCGACTGGAGCCAAATATAGTACAACTTGCAATAATTATTTTTTTAAGCGTTCTAGGGAAAGCATAAGCCAGCTGTATGATAGAGGATGATTGCGATAGTACAGAAGACATCAAAGGGTTTTCTACCACATGGTCATCTTCAAGAGCGGAATCAGAGGCTTGAGTGGAGAGAAAGTGAATGAAACAAGAAATGATATTTCTGATTGCATTTTTGTACTTCAGATAATTGGGTTCATTAGAGTATTTCTTAAATGATTCAGTTAGATTTAACTCTTTTTTCACAAACGCAACAACGTCATTGAAAACACAAACGGTCAACTTTTCAAACGATTCTGTAGATTCAAGGTTGAAGTCCCCATCTTCAAATGATTTCTTAAGTATGCGAGTAACGTACTTGATGTTATTCTTGGATAAGTTGTTCATATGATAATCCAAATCTTTTTCTTTTTCTTGCTCTAGCTCAAAGTCAGATTCTATGTCGCTCTCTTCGCTGACATCAGACTCAATTAGATCCTTGTCATTTTTTAAAAGGAACTGATAGAACTCAGGGTCCTCTTTTTCTAATTTTTGGAATTCCGATTTGATCGGCATCCTTGTGTTATCCTACAGTTCCATGCCAAAATTTTAATACAGTTTTTGAGTTTAAAAAGCGCGCAGTATTCTTACTAATCAATTTAGGATATAGTTGTAAAGACTAAGGAATTATTACGGGAATTTAAAAACGGCAAAAAATTATTCTGCAAGCTGGTTGGGTTATTAGTCTATGTTTTTATTAATTCTATTGCAGCCATAGTAAAACGATGTTAGATTGTTACGGCTTCTACGCTTACTTTGAATGGATCATTTACAAGGCCTAGGACACCCTTTCCAGTATCGGGTTGCAATATTTTCCATGCTACTTCACTAAGATCTATCTTATCATCGGCACATCCCTCGCACTCATCTAAAACAGGTACATCTACTGAAGCACCATTATAAACAACCTTAACTTTCTCACCACACATAGACATTTCGAACAGTCCTTTAGAAACTGCAGCATATAAGTTGTCTTCCGGGATGTCGTGAGTCTCGCATTTAAATTTCTGTGGTGGCACTGCGTTGTAAAAGGACGCCTGCTGAATTTTACCATACAGTCTTTCTACGGCGACTGGTGCACTCTGTGGTATAGAGAATAAACAGTTGGCAAATAACATATCGATTTTAGGCTTAGACTTATTTATACTCATTAGTTCGAGCACTGATCATACTGAAAGGCACATGATTAACGCACAGATCATAAAGTCTCAAGCACAGATCATAAAACAGTATATCAGAATTCGAAAAGCAAATGGCTAAATGTAAATTTGGGCATTTCACCGCAGCTAGAAAATGATAAAACTTCCAAATTTGAGCACATATCCCCGTGTGACAGCATTAAGATGGTGCTTAATATTCAGGGACATCAAGTCACAGCTAGCAATTTTACAAAATTATTTATAGCTAGAACTTGCATACCAGAAGAAAAACTGATTCATCTACTTAAAATAGACGATGTTCAACAATTTTCAAAACTTGTTGCATCTGCAAATGAAAAGTTAAGTAACCTTAATGGCAAGATATACAAGGTCAATTCTGAACTTAATAATTCTGTGATTTATACTCTAGTTTATCATGGAAGGTACATGAGAGTCGATCAGCCTGCAAATGTTACTAATTTCTTCAAAGTCATAATTAATAAATTAGTATCAACGATACGATCATTTCATGAATCAAATTTAGGTAACTCTTGCAGCCATGATAATTTTGAATGTAAAATAAATGAACACGACTCACTTAGAGAATTTAAGGGACCACCAAGTCAAGGGGAAGCAATTATAGCTAAGCTTGTTGTAAACGGATACTTGGAATCGAAAGCGGGCTCAATTTATCTAGGACCAACCTCAAAATTCGGATTGGGTAGTGTAATTCAGCCATATTTAAAAACCAGCAGCATAAACGGAGAAAGATTAATTTATTACAAGTTTTGCTGTGGCAACTATTATCACCCACATCAAGTATGTGCCTATTGTAGCATATAGTAGAAACACAATAAATTCCTATTTTTCCTCACCATTGGCATTGTTGTTTATATCTTTCAAAATCTGTCGTTTTTTAGGTTGGTTATAAAGTTTATATTTTTCTGGAGATTTAAAAACTGTCAAGCAAGTAACTTAATGTCGCAAGGCGAAAGTTTAGTCATAAATATTAAGACATTATATTTAGATGATATCAAGTGCGGTGTAATGATACGAAGTAAGTAAAAAGCCTTAAACTACAAAAATTGTCAGCGCAAAGACTCTTAGACGCTTTATATTATAATTTAAAACCCCTAAAAGCTCAAATAATTTGGTATTTTAATTTGCTAAACCATTTGTTTAGATGGTATAAATGTTTCCTTTCCGATAGATAATCTTTCTCTAGTTATTTAGTTGTTTAAAACTCTTTTTTCTCGTGTTCCATGACAAATGACACCAAGTCACCACAACATTATATCAAATTTCGAAATACCACCAGCAGATACAGAAGACGCTCTGTCTAAGAACCTATCCGGTACTTCGCAATACTATCAAAAAGATTCATATACAGTTTATAACATATTTGAAAAGTTGCTTGGGTATTTTCACATTTTCCTCAAAGAAGATTCTCTCACATGCGAGAGTCTTATCAAGCCAAAAGAGAGGTTTTCGGACAATAGGTTAGTGCCTATTCCAAGGGCTGTTCAGGCACTCGGATTATTAAAGACATTCAAAGTGGATAGATAAGACAGGAAGGATATACTCAAATCTATGTGTACCTATTCAATCCCAGCTCTGTGTAGTTAACGCTTGAGGAACTACTCCAAAGGACCTAAGGAAACTATAAGTTTTTCTGGAAATTCTTTATCATCTAGTAAAACTGGACTCTAATCAGCAGCCGATCCGAGTAGCGGAGCATCACTATTTTATTACATCTTATAGGGAAAGAATGAGCTGTTTTTTACGATAAAAGCTGCTCTGTAATTGATTAGATTTTATATCAAGTGAGTAAGCAAAGTACCAATAACAGAAATAAAGCAATAATCGGCAAAAATGATGGATTTCTAGCAGTATATCTGAATGTGTATGACTTAAAACAAGTTGAGCGAGAAGCCAGCAGTATACGTGCGTTGCCGTGAAATTATTACTTCACATATATGGGTATTAATGGAAATATGTCTAAAATCAAACATAAAGAACTGGACAACCATTTGCAACTATAGCACCTATAATATTAGTAACCACAGTTTCTTTATACTGCTGACTAGAGATAAGTATGAAAATGAGATTTGTAATAAACCCATCCTTGTTAACGATAGCAAACATGCTGACCAACGCCCAGTTTGATTAAACATGTCTATTAGTATATGTACGCTGTCGCATGGAAAGGAAAAAGAAAGCAAAGAAATTAGTCAACGCTGATATTTTCTGATGCAGTGAAATCTGAATTTGCATTAAACCAATCCCAAAGTTGCTGAGAGTTTGATAGAAAACAGCAAAAGACTTTGCTGTTAAACAAAATGATATTGGAGTTATTTCTCCTACTCTCTACATGATGAAATATATGGTTCTTCGGTAAAAATTTATTTATTTTTAAAGTGGGGTGTCACCATACCCAGTTACAATAGTAGTTCAGTTGCTAAAACTATACACTGTTTTTGAGTAGAGGAGTAGATGGGAACCTAATCTGGTAGATTCAGGCCTAGTTGCACTTCAATTTTGAATATTTTTGAGATTCCGTCCTAATTATATGAGACAAATTGGAACAAAAATTAAAATTTTTATTTTGCTGTTACTGATTAGCACACCACTACAGTATGAACACAAAAAGGCAATGCTAATCAATGTGGGTCACGGATGGGCTAGAATATTATCCAGAAAATATCCGAACATGCATGTATGCTCAAGACCTATAGGAAATAGATACGAATATTTAAAAGGTAAATATTCAATTTTTATAGCAGTCAATTTGCACAATAATCAGGATATTTTACCACCTCTAATGTTCAATTTAATGAAACTGATGGATGAGTACTTTATGGATAAAATTTATTTGAGAATATTTGAGAGTGGAAGTAATGATAAAACTAAAGAAATTCTAGAGAGTTTTGATTCTTTGCTGCAAAACTATGATTTCAATTATGAAATAGAGACTAGCGATATAATCAAAAATGATTTCACTACCAATAGAATAGATTACCTGGCTTATATGCGCAATTATGCCATTAAGCCTATTAGTAAAAACAGATTAACTGCTGATTATGTCTTGTTTCTAAACGATGTGTACTTTTGTTTTGACGATGTATTAGAACTTTTGCATCAACAAACAATAAATAAAGCAGATATGGTTGGTGGGATGGACTATTGGTGGGATGGTAAATCGATGATATTCTACGATTCCTGGGTAGCCCAAGACATTAATGGCAACCACCCTGGTGCTAACGAGCTAGGACAATCCAAGGTATATATAGACCCTCATAACAGCATAAATCCATCATTGCCCGTGCAGATGATGTGCTTGTGGAATGGTATGGTGAGTATTAAAGCATCTGTATTTAAAAACATAGAATTTCGAAGAGGATTAAATGGAGTGAAAGGGCAAACTCAACCCGGCGAGTGCAGTGCTAGCGAGATTACATCATTGTGCATGGACATGATAAAATACGGATTTAAAAAGATATTAATGGTGCCACAAGTTAAAGTAGCTTACCACATAAATTCATACAATAAATTGAAGTATGAGAACAATACGTTCAGTTTTAGATACCCAAGTAATAAAGAGCATGGGGCAGAAGAAGATGTGCCAATTCAATGGAAATCGCTTAGCGACAACCATCATTGTTGGCCCTACTATAATAAGTTTAGGAATAGGGAACAAAACAAAACAGATTATTACATGGAAGATCTCCCTGGAAGATTGCATCATAATTTAACTGGAAAAAGACTTATTAGCTAAATAAATATGTTGAACGCCTATAACAATTTTCCTAAAGTAATTCTTAAATCAGGTAACCAGCGTTCAGCGTTGATGAGTTTGAAAACCTCATTCTCTACTGTACGGTAATTAAAGAAAAAGCGACTTTTTTTGAGTCCAAATTAGAACCATTAGTTGGACGGGGTGTTTTTAACACAAGAATGACTTCCTTTTCCGTACGCTTAATTGCAATGTTTTTAACCCAGTTAATTGGCGCTGTGCTTTACAATCCATCAGTACTCGGCACTATTTATTACAAAGCATTAAAGTTGAAACCTCGTCAAATAAGTGTTTTTGAGTGGATAATGGTCACTGGTACTGCTTGGCTGCAAGTTAATGCAATCGATTATGTATTATACACTAAAAATCCTCATTCTCTATCTATTGCATTATACAATTCATTTATTGTATTTTCTCTATTCATTGTTCCTTCTCAAGCTGTTCATTTCCCGTTCGACCAACGGTCATATCCCGTGCTCTTCATTTATCTGTTGCATCATGCTATTGTATTCGCGGCGAATACTATCGTATTATTCTGTCTTAAGTAAATCTCTCCATATTTTTTGAAACTTTATGTTGCTTCATTTTTCTGGTAAACAGTTCACGTGCGATGACACTGATTACGATTTAATTATTCAATTCATTGTCAAAAATTTGAACATTAATCCACCTGATATATGCATAATCCACAAGGGTAAAATAATTAAAGAAAAGCAAGATTTTAAATCTGATGATGTTTTATACATTGTTAAAAAGAAGGCTAAGTCTGCCGAACAATCGACCCCAGTTCAACCTCAGGTACAGTCTCCCCAACAACCTGCTTTTCAAATGCCACCATCTGTTAATAATAATCCGTTAAATCCTGGACTTAATATGGCTAATCTTACTAACATGCTCGGTGGCATGCCTGGCGGTAACCCTAATATGTCTTCAATGATGGAGTTGTACAATAACCCTCAATTCATGAATACCATGCTTAGCTCACTTTATCCTAATCTCCCTCCTGATCAGCTAAATCAGATGTCCTCCATGATGGGTTCTATGATGCAGAATCCAATGATGCGCCAAATGATCGAACAGCAAATTCAGCAAGGTGCCCCTAATAGGTTGGGTCAGCAGCAACAGAATCAGCAACAGAATCAGCAGCAGAATCAGCAGCAGCAACAGACCCGCATGCCTGACCTCACCTCGATGATGCAGAATCCAGTGATGCAACAACTTGCACAGCAAATGCAGTCGAACCCTCAAATGATGCAGCAAATGCTGGGCACTTTCAATAGCCCATCCCAACAGCAACCTGTGCAATCAACTGGTACTTTTTTTTCATTTAGACCCTGCAACTACTTATTCTACCCAACTCCAGCAGTTGCAAGACATGGGATTTTTTAATCGCGATTTGAATATTAGAGCTCTTCAACTTACTGGTGGCAATGTTGAAGCATCTGTTGAGTGGCTTCTAAACCAGCCTTTTTAGCAAACTTTGAGGAATAAATAAATGACTTTGCATATATGCTATAAAAACTTAAGCTGCGTATTTACGAGCAAATTTATTTATTTAGCTGGTCAAATATTGTCTGGACAACGGTAATACTACATTTGCACTCTTTTAGTATCAATTTCAGATCAAATTCGTAGATGAATGAATCAAGAGTGAATGATTTGTGGTACTTATTATTAAAAATTGACGAGAATGAAGTAGAATTGAGTCTCAAGTTAGATTGAGATTTCGTGATTGTATGTCCGTTCTTAGTATCAGTAGATTGGCCACTGAGTCCACTAATTTGTGAATCTTTAGACTTAGTACCAAGGTTTTTGGACCCTTTGGCATACCTAATTTTCTTTCCTTTAGAAGGCTCTTGTCCTGCGCTAGTTTTCATAAAATGTTTTTCTGAAGAGTCTGTTTTAAAATTTCCATTTCGACTAACCCTAGGCTTATATCCCAAGGTGTAGTCATCGTGCCCGCTTGTATATTTGATTTTCGAAGTAGTGATCGAATCAGAATCACCTGGCACTTCAATCAAATCTGAATCATGAAATTCGGCTGATTCAGTCGCTGATTCAGTCGCCGATTCAGTCGCTGATTCTGCAGTCATAATTCTAGGGAAACCCTCGGATTTTGAGATTTTTAATTTAGCGTGCTCAGTTAAACCTTGAGATACAGCATAGTCGGAGGCTACAGATGATGCTATTTCCCCTGTTTTTGACTGCTCATTTATCAATTCATCATCCAACTGAGTCTTAGATGCTATTGCGGGTTCTGTTGACAGTGGTACACCAGCAGAATGGTCGAAAGGCAAAGGTTGGAAAGTGGTGACAATATCAGGACTTGCGCTATTCACTTGCGCAATAGTCTTAGATGGGTTCAATAAAAATTTTGCAGTGGTGTCTTTAGAAGTCAGAGTGGAGCCTTTAGAAGTCTTACCGTTCCCCGCTGTTCCAATTCTATTGTGGGTGCTCTTTACATATCCGTGAAAGGTGTGAGATTTATGATATGGAGGTAAATGAGCTGTATTGGACTCTCTTGAGACTGATGCGCTGTCCGTGTTTTCGGTAGGGAACGATTCCGAAGCTTGGCTAGAGGCATGATTAAAGTAGCCATTGCTATAAGAAGATCTCAAGCTTTCGGTAAACCGAGAATCTTCCGCTTCATAAAGCGTCTCCAAGGAACCGTGAGACTTTAACTGTCCAGGACTAGATTGGGCTGGTTTAATAAAATGTGATTGGTGCTCAGTTTCAATGGGAGGACGTTCCGAGTAGCCAACTTGGTTGTTATTTAAAGAACCATGAGTACCTACGGAGTAATTTTTAGAGTTCTGACGTGAGTAAAAGCGGGTATGGGGAGCCTTGAGATTGTAAGATTCGAGAGATTCGGTTGACTGCGGTAAATCAAGCAAAGATTCAAGAATAGGTGTTTCAGAGGATTGGACTTTCTCACTATCTCTACGGCTAGCATGATTCTTGGACTTTGATGATGATGCTTTATCTATTAGATGATTCCCAGAGTCGTTAAAATGACCTTCGGGTTTCCCAGGTTCGCGGTTAGAAAGACGAGATTTGTTTTGGTTAATGTTAACAAATGTTTCGTCTTTAGAATTGAGACTATGGGTAGTGCCAGTTACATTTTGGTCGTGTAGAGCCTGTGTATAGTCGGGAGCATATGCATTAGATTCTACTGGGCAGCCCTTCACGTGCTTCTGTTTGTGTCCACCCAAAGAGTCAAACCTAGATGTACCATGTGTTGAGTCCGAAGGTTCAGTAGATTTAGGGTAACCCGCAAGTTTATCCACTAATGCCTGGTTATGACCACTACTTTTCTCATTTCTGCCAGGAGAATGAGATCTTCCTACGTTTATGACGGGTTCTTTGTTTGATTTTGCTTCATGAGTCTTTTCCAAAGCACTAGAAGTATCTCTGGAAATTCTTTGACCTGTGTGTCTTTTTTTGACGGCAATTCCAAAAAGAAAATTAAAAAATAACATTAATGTACAAGGGAAATGCTGGCTTATATAGATAATAAGAATGCGACGTATTGACTGATGTGTGAAAATCGATCAGATGCTGGCTCATTGCAGTATCCTGGGAACGACGTAAATGGCAATTAATACAACACATGAGCCAAACTTTTTGTAACAACTTGGAGCATTATTTCAGCTTTATTACTTTATGGATTTAAAAGGCGAGTGGACATTCAGCTAGTTGCGGAGTTGACGAGTATGAAAGGAGAATA